>WNWK01015946.1:0-46291 GCA_009830355.1 Cherax destructor | reverse complement strand
AACCATGGAACTGCTGAGGCTGTGTAACCATGGTAAGTGCTGCTGAGGCTGTGTAACCATGGTAAGTGCTGCTGAGGCTGGGTAACCTTGGTAAGTGCTGCTGAGGCTGTGTAACTATGGTAAGTGCTGCTGAGGCTGTGTAACCATGGTAAGTGCTGCTGAGGCTGTGTAACCATGGTAAGTGCTGCTGAGGCTGTGTAACCATGGTAAGTGCTGCTGAGGCTGTGTAACCATGGTAAGTGCTGCTGAGGCTGTGTAACCTTGGTAAGTGCTGCTGAGGCTGGGTAACCATGGTAAGTGCTGCTGAGGCTGGGTAACCATGGTAAGTGCTGCTGAGGCTGGGTAACCATTGCATATCACAATGTAATTGTTTTCAAAATTTTACTACCCAAAAAATATCTTACGCTTTCTTAGATGGTTGTAATGTTTTCTTCACAATCTTATGCTCTAGTATTCAAAGTTAAAGAAATAAAGTTTTCTTAGAACGGTAATAAAGTCAAAGTTTGGACTAGCTGAGGAAAGAACTGAAATTTCCAACTTTTACTTTCAGATCCACATTGTTGACAAAGAATTCTGCCGAGTCACTGTTGGGCTGTATAAACAAAAATAGTCCCGGAAAAAGCAAGAGAAAGTCTTGCTCCATTTTATGTTCCTCACACACGTTCACAAACACAAACACACGTTCACAAACACACACACGTACACAAACTCGGCGTGCACGGCTGCCGTTTGCCACTGAATGACTCCCTTATTGATGCCACAAGCGCTGCCATGTTGATAAGTCTCTGCTAGTTTGTTCATGGTTATGAGGTGATAGAGGGGCCAGGATCACTCAGTGATGACTTACCACACTTGACGGACACCTGTAACCTCCAGCAAGACTCTCACATGCACACTAGTCCCTCAGGAAGGACAACCCTGCCTCAAGGCAACCCTGCCTCAAGGCAACCCTGCCTCCAGACAACCCTTCCTCCAGGCAACCCTGTCTCCAGGTAAAACTGCCTCCAGGTAACCCTCCAAGCAACCCTTTCTCCAGGCAACCTTGCCTTCAGGCAACCCTTCGTCCAGGCAACCTTTCCTCCAGACAACCCTTCCTCCAGGCAACCCTGCCTCCAGGAAGCTCTTCCTCCAGGTAGTTCTTCCTACAGGTAGTTCTTCTTCCAGGAAATTCATCCTCCATGAAGTTCTTCTTCCAGGTAGTTCTTCCTCCAGGTAGTTCTTCCTCCAGGAAGTTCATCCTCCAGGAAGTTCTTCCTCCAGGAAGCTCTTCCTCCAGGTAGTTCTTCCTCCAGGAAGTTCATCCTCCAGGAAGTTCATCCTCCAGGAAGTTCTTCCTCCAGGAAGTTCATCCTCCAGGAAGTTCTTCCTCCAGGTAGTTCTTCCTCCAGGTAGTTCTTACTCCAGGTAGTTCTTCCTCCAGGAAGTTCTTCCTCCAGGAAGTTCTTCCTCCAGGTAGTTCTTCCTCCAGGAAGTTCTTCCAAGAAGTTCTTCCTCCTGGAAGTTCTTCATCCAGGTAGTTCTTCCAAGAAGTTCTTCCTCGAGGAAGTTCTTCCTCGAGGAAGTTCTTCCTCCAGGAAGTTCATCCTCAAGGAAGTTCATCCTCCAGGAAGCTCTTCCTCCAGGTAGTTCTTCCTCCAGGAAGTTCATCCTCCAGGAAGTTCTTCCTCCAGGAAGTTCATCCTCCAGGAAGTTCTTCCTCCAGGACGTTCATCCTCCAGGAAGTTCTTCCTCCAGGAAGTTCATCCTCCAGGAAGTTCTTCCTCCAAGAAGCTCTTCCTCCAGGTAGTTCTTCCTCCAGGAAGTTCTTCCTCCAGGTAGTTCTTCCTCCAGGTAGTTCTTCCTCCAGGTAGTTCTTCCTCCAGGAAGTTCTTCCTCCATGAAGTTCTTCCTCCAGGTAGTTCTTCCTCCAGGAAGTTCTTCCAAGAAGTTCTTCCTCCTGGAAGTTCTTCCTCCAGGTAGTTCTTCCAAGAAGTTCTTCCTCCAGAAAGTTCTTCCTCGAGGAAGTTCTTCCTCCAGGAAGTTCATCCTCAAGGAAGTTTATCCTCCAGGAAGCTCTTCCTCCAGGTAGTTCTTCCTCCAGGAAGTTCATCCTTCAGGAAGTTCTTCCTCCAGGAAGTTCATCCTCCAGGAAGTTCTTCCTCCAAGCTCTTCCTCCAGGTAGCTCTTCCTCCAGGAAGTTCTTCCTCCAGGTAGTTCTTCCTCCAGGTAGTTCTTCCTCCAGGTAGTTCTTCCTCCAGGAAGTTCTTCCTCCAGGTAGTTCTTCCTCCAGGAAGTTCTTCCAAGAAGTTCTTCCTCCAGGAAGTTCTTCCAAGAAGTTCTTCCTCCAGGAAGTTCTTCCTCCAGGTAGTTCTTCCTCCAGGTAGTTCTTCAAAGAAGTTCTTCCTCCAGGAAGTTCTTCCTCGAGGAAGTTCTTCCGCCAGGAAGTTCATCCTCAAGGAAGTTCATCCTCCAGGAAGCTCTTCCTCCAGGTAGTTCTTTCTCCAGGAAGTTCTTTCTCCAGGTAGTTCTTCCCAGAAGTTCTTCCTCCAGGTAGTTCTGCCAAGAAGTTCTTCCTCCAGGTAGTTCTTCCTCCAGGAAGTTCTTCCCACAGGAAGTTCTTCCTCCAGGAAGTTCTTCCTCCAGGTAGTTCTTCCTCCAGGAAGTTCTTCCTACAGGTAGTTCTTCCTCCAGGGAGTTCTTCCTCCAGGACGTTCTTCCTCCAGGTAGTTCTTCCTCCAGGAAGTTCTTACAAGAAGTTCTTCCTCCAGGTATTTCTTCCAAGAAGTTCTTCCTCCAGGTAGTTCTTCCAAGATGTTCTTCCTCCATGAAGTTCTTCCTCCAGGAAGTTCATCCTACAGGAAGCTCTTCCTCCAGGTAGTTCTTTCTCCAGGAAGTTCTTCCTCCAGGTAGTTCTTCCCAGAAATTTTTCCTCCAGGTAGTTCTTCCAACAAGAACTTCCTCCAGGTAGTTCTTCCTCCAGGAAGTTCTTACTCCAAGTAGTTCTTCCTCCAGGAAGTTCTTACTCCAAGTAGTTCTTCCTCCAGGAAGTTCTTACTCCAAGTAGTTCTTCCTCCAGGAAGTTCTTCCTCCAGGTAGTTCTTCCTCCAGGAAGTTCATCCTCCAGGAAGTTCATCCTCCAGGAAGCTCTTCCTCCAGGTAGTTTTTTCTCCAGGAAGTTCTTCCTCCAGGTAGTTCTTTCTCCAGGAAGTTCTTCCTCCAGGTAGTTCTTCCCAGAAGTTCTTCCTCCAGGTAGTTCTTCCTCCTGGAAGTTCTTTCTCCTCCAGAACTGAAAATGTCACTCGTAAAGTAACTCCCGTGGTCTGGAACGTAATTCTAAAAAAAGAGAATCTGATCCCAGAGTGAGAAACACGACCTCCCGCCCCGAGGACAGTTCTAGCTGCACTGAACACAGCATCGTAGGTCAGAAACACGACCTCCCGCCCCGAGGACAGTTCTAGCTGCACTGATCACAGCATCGTAGGTCAGCAACACGACCTCCCGCCCCGATGACAGTTCTAGCTGCACCGGCATCGTAGGACAGAAAGATGGCTTCTGATGCCGGGTCTGCCACTCCACAGTACTGATGTATTAAATATAAGACACTAACTGCAACTAGCTTGCTTGAAGAGTGACATGCAAGGCCGTCAACGTGACATGCTTGTTTCTTGTGAGATACATAAGACTTTGAAGTGACCAGATGGTGGCTGAGCCTTGTGAAAGGTGTAGAAGGTGACCAGGGATCCAGGTTCGAGCCTCCATTTCTTGCAGTGAGTGACGGAGGTTCGAGCCTCCATTTCTTGCAGTAAGTAACGCAGGTTCAAGCTTCCATTTCTTGCACTAAGTGACGGAGGTTCGAGCTGTAGACAGTATTCTTGCCCTATAGCTGTTTCCCATAACTCCCACCTGGCACGGGGTGCGCCCGTGTGACAACACCTGGTCCTCACCCTCCACCCACCTGCTACTCTAGTAACACCTCCACCCTGGGAACCATGGTTCTGGCGTCTACCTGCAAGAACACAAAGCCAGTAAACAACACACTAGTCTACGCGTCATACGAATATTCAATAACGAATCCATGGCAACAACACGATGAAGAAGAGATGTACTCTGAGTGGATGAGACAGTGAGAGATGTACTCTGAGTGGATGAGACAGTGAGAGATGTACTCTGAGTGGATGAGACAGTGAGAGATGTACTCTGAGTGGATGAGACAGTGAGAGATGTACTCTGAGTGGATGAGACAGTGAGAGATGTACTCTGAGTGGATGAGACAGTGAGAGATGTACTCTGAGTGGATGAGACAGTGAGAGATGTACTCTGAGTGGATGAGACAGTGAGAGATGTACTCTGAGTGGATGAGACAGTGAGAGATGTACTCTGAGTGGATGAGACAGTGAGAGATGTACTCTGAGTGGATGAGACAGTGAGAGATGTACTCTGAGTGGATGAGACAGTGAGAGATGTACTCTGAGTGGATGAGACACAGTGAAAGATATACTCTGAGTGAATGAGACAGTGAGATATGTACTTTGAGTGGATGAGACACAGTGAAAGATGTACTCTGAGTGGATGAGACAGTGAGAGATGTACTCTGAGTGGATGAGACAGTGACAGATGTACTCTGAGTGGATGAGACAGTGAGATGTGCTCTGAGTGGATGAGACAGTGAGAAAAGTACTCTGAGTGGATGAGACAGTGAGAGATGTACTCTGAGTGGATGAGACAGTGAGAGATGTACTCTGAGTGGATGAGACATAGTGAGAGATGTACTCTGAGTGGATGAGACAGTGGAGATGTATTCTGAGTGGATGAGGCACAGTGAGAGATGTACTCTGAGTGGATGAGACAGTGAGAGATGTATTCTGAGTGGATGAGACACAGTGAGAAATGCATTCTGAGTGGATGAGACACAGTGAGAAATGTATTCTGAGTGGATGAGACACAGTGAGAGATGTACTCTGAGGGGATGAGACAGTGAGAGATGTATTCTGAGTGGATGAGACACAGTGAGAGATGTACTCTGAGTGGATGAGACACAGTGAGTGATGTACTCTAAGTGAATGAACGAGAGTGAGAGATGTACTCTGGGTGGATGAATGAGATACAGAGATGTACTCTGGGTGGATGAATGAGACAGTGAGAGAAGTACTCTGGGTGGATGAATGAGACAATGAGAAATGTACTCTGGATGGATGAACGAGACAGTGAGAGATGTACTCTGAGTGGATGAATGAGACACGGTAAGTGTCTCATTCATCCACTCAGAGATGCTAAGGGATAGAGGATGAGATGCACACTGGATGAGCGAGACAAGAGACAGGAACACAGGTGATAGGACAGGTGTTGATGGGAAACACAAGAGACAGGAAAACAGGTGATAGGACAGGTGTTGATGGGAAACACAAGATACAGAAACACAGGTGATAGGACAGGTGTTGATGGGAAACACAAGAGACAGGAACACAGGTGATAGGACAGGTGTTGATGGGAACACAAAGACAGAAAACAGGTGATAGGACGGGTGTTGATGGAACACAGGCAAACAGGTGATAGGACAGGTGTTGATGGGAAACACAAGAGACAGGAACACAGGTTATAGGACAGGTGTTGATGGAAACAAAAGAGACAGCAACACAGGTGATAGGACAGGTGTTGATGGGAAACACAAGAGACAGGAACACAGGTGATAGGACAGGTGTTGATGGGAAACACAAGAGACAGAAACATAGGTGATAGGACAGGTGTTGATGGGAGACACAAGAGACAGAAACACAAGTGATAGGACAGGTGTTGATGGGAGACACAAGAGACAGGAACACAGGTGATAGGACAGGTGTTGATGGAAACACAAGAGACAGCAACACAGGTGATAGGACAGGTGTTGATGGGAAACACAAGAGATAGGAACACAGGTGATAGGACAGGTGCTGATGGGAGACACAAGAGACAGGAACACAGGTGATAGGACAGGTGTTGATGGGAAACACAAGAGACAGGAACACAGGTGATAGGACAGGTGTTGATGGGAAACACAAGAGACAGGAACACAGGTGATAGGACAGGTGTTGATGGGAAACACAAGAGACAGGAAAACAGGTGATAGGACAGGTGTTGATGGGAAACACAAGAGACAGGAACACAGGTGATAGGACAGTGTATACACAGACAGGACCAGGTGATGGACAGTGTTGATGGGAAACACAAGAGACAGGAACACAGGTGATAGGACAGGTGTTGATGGGAAACACAAGAGACAGGAAAACAGGTGATAGGACAGGTGTTGATGGGAAACACAAGAGACAGGAACACAGGTGATAGGACAGATGTTGATGGGAAACACAAGAGACAGGAACACAGGTGATAGGACAGGTGCTGATGGGAGACACAAGAGACAGGAACACAGGTGATAGGACAGGTGTTGATGGGAGACACAAGAGACAGGAACACAGGTGATAGGACAGGTGTTGATGGGAGACACAAGAGACAGGAACACAGGTGATAGGACAGGTGTTGATGGGAGACACAAGAGACAGGAACACAGGTGATAGGACAGGTGCTGATGGGAGACACAAGAGACAGGAACACAGGTGATAGGACAGGTGCTGATGGGAGACACAAGAGACAGGAACACAGGTGATAGGACAGGTGTTGATGGGAGACACAAGAGACAGGAACACAGGTGATAGGACAGGTGTTGATGGGAGACACAAGAGATAGGAACACAGGTGATAGGACAGGTGTTGATGGTAAACACATGAGACAGAAACACAGGCGATAAGACAGGTGTTGATGGCAGAAAAGGACTTAGAGAAAAAAAATAATTCAATAAATAACAATATTTCCAGAGTGAAATATATTTCCACGCAAAATTATAAGCCTCCAGGGATCACATCTTGTGATGTGTTGAAGCCTCCACGGATCACATCTTGTGATGTGTTGAAGCCTCCAGGGATCACATCTTGTGTTGTGTTGAAGCCTCCAGGTATCACATCTTGTGATGTTTTAAACCTCCAGGGATCACATCTTGTGTTGTGTTGGAGCCTCCAGGTATCACATCTTGTGTTGTGTTGGAGCCTCCAGGGATCACATCTTGTGTTGTGTTGAAGCCTCCAGGGATCACATCTTGTGTTGTGTTGAAGCCTCCAGGGATCACATCTTGTGATGTGTTGAAGCCTCCAGGGATCACATCTTGTGTTGTGTTGAAGCCTCCAGGGATCACATCTTGTGATGTGTTGAAGCCTCCAGGGATCACATCTTGTGTTGTGTTGAAGCCTCCAGGGATCACATCTTGTGTTGTGTTGAAGCCTCCAGGGATCACATCTTGTGTTGTGTTGGAGCCTCCAGGGATCACATCTTGTGTTGTATTGAAGCCTCCAGGGATCACATCTTGTGATGTGTTGAAGACTCCAGGTATTACATCTTGTGTAGAAGCCTCCAGGGATCTCATCTTGTGATGTGTTGAAGCCTCCAGGTATTACATCTTGTGTTGAAGCCTCCAGGGATCACATTGCCAGTTTTATCACTGTTAATTCAGTGACAATTGACAAACAAATATTATAGAGAAAATTATATTGTAAAGCAGAGATAAATCAGAGGTTGATAAAATATAGTTTTCTATTACGAACACAGGTAATGATGGCCTGTTGACCTGGTCGTAATGGGTTTGGAGCGAAAATATACACAGCAGTAGTATTTAACTTGTATTTTCCTTCACCAATTATATATATATATATATATATATATATATATATATATATATATATATATATATATATATATATATATATATATATATATATATACACTTATGTACACTATGTACAAGAGTTGAAATATAAGTATACCACACGGTGATCAAGGCAAAGACAAAAGCCTGAGAGAGAGAGAGCACCGTGCTCAACCAGCGGCTATGCGAGTCTGGCAAGGGCTGACTGTGAGTGAAACCACGTTACCTCAGCACTTGGCAGGCTCACCTGTTATTGCTTAATGAACCGAGGTACTGATTTAACGATGGGGCCCCTAAAGATTGTTAGACCCTTAGCAACCGGTTCACTGGTTGGGAGGCAGCCTATATGGGAGTGTGTACATACGCTGAATACAGTGTAACGTACGCTTTGCATTCCACATTTACCAACCTCTGGTATACCCTTGGTATACCAGCGAGGCTGTAGCTGACAGTACTGTAGCTGATAGTACTATAGCTGACTGTACTGTAGCTGACAGTACTGTAGCTGACAGTACTGTAGCTGATATTACTGTAGCTGATATTACTGTAGCTGACAGTATTGTAGCTGATATTACTGTAGCTGACAGTACTGTAGCTGATAGTACTATAGCTGACTGTACTGTAGCTGACAGTACTGTAGCTGATAGTACTGTAGCTGATAGTACTGTAGCTGATACTACTGTAGCTGACAGTGATGTAGCTGATAGTATTGGAGCTGACAGTACTGTAGCTGATAGTACTGTAGCTGATAGTACTTTAGCTAACAGTACTGTACCTGACAACTGTAGCTGACAGTATTGTAGTTGATATTCTTGTAGCTAATAGTACTGTAGCTGATATTACTGTAGCTGATAGTACTGTAGCTGATAGTAATGTACTAAGTGATATAATGATCGATAGAATAGTTAGATAGATAGATAGCTAGAGGTCGTAATAATACGATGACAAACATGTCATGGAACGGGTGGGGTTTGAACTCATGGCCAGTGAATGATAAAAGCCAAGGCCAGTGCGTTAACCAGTGGGTCAGCTGGCTATAAGATTCATACAAGTAGGTATATTTCTATACACCATAGGGAGGTTAGCATGGGCCACCACTGTGACTACAAATTCAGGTTTTTACCAATGAATCGAACTCTAGCTCAAGTCCCCTGAAAGCCGCCATCATGACTCACGATATCGTAATCCCCACGCTGGTGTGGGATTCATCTGTAAAAACTGTGTTTGTGGTCACTGTGGTGGCCCCTGCTAACCTTCCTATGGTGTATAGAAATTTATGGAGTTGGATGAATCTTATTAGTCAGCAGACTCACAGCACATACATTGACAAAGACAGACATTCAGACTGACTACCGTAAAGTGCGCACATTCAAGTGTTAGACAACCAGACATTGATACAGAGATACAAAGAGCTGCATCATACATAAACACAGTGGGACAATAACAAATGTACTGGGGCACAGACAAGTACAAACATAGATACAGAAAGAGACATGCCAGAGGTATACTGATACAGAGGTAAACTCACTGGTATCCGTAGTGGGTATCCGGTAGTGTAGCGGGTCGTCCAGCTGGCTGTCTGCAACACAACACATAAGTCCATCACTCAACACATAACTTACTCAATTATCATAATTTCTATATGTATTCATCTTTAGTTTGTGTGTCATCATAATCAATAATAATATTAATAATAAATCACGGTTCGAATCCCCGTATTTTCCTCTGTTTATTCACTGACAGTCGTTTATGGAGACTTATATTCGGTAAATATATTTTTAAAGACTGGTCGTCTCCCACCCAGGTAGGGTGACCCAACAGAGAAGAAAACACTTTGACTGTCATTCGGTCACTCCATGCCAGCAGCATGCTGACATTTTAGTTCAGATAACTCTCCAAACTGCTACATTCTTTACCCTCTTCCTTCAACCTATCCTAGGACGATCCCTACCCCTTCCTTCCTTCCTACAGCCCAGATTTATACATCCTCCTATACATCCTATTTTTCTCCTTCCTCTCTAACTATTCAAAGAACCTCAACAGATCCTCATCAGTCCTCTGAATAATACTTCTAGTAACTACACATCTCTTAATCTATAAACTCCGAATTTTCAGCATAATATTCCCACCACACATTGCCCTCCTACACAACATCTCCACTGCCTTCTGCGTCCTCCTTGCTGTAACTCATGATTCACACCATCATAAGAGCGTTGGTACCACTATACTCTGGTACATTCCCCTTTCAGTCACCATGGATAAAGTTATTTTGTTCTCTTCAGATGGGTTAATGCACCACACACTTCCCTTTATCAGTTCTATGAGTATCTTTATCTGGAGACGTTTTGCCAACCAACGGCTTTTTCAGTCCAATTCAGAGAAAGGCGGAAATTGAAGAGTTTGAGATAATCAGTCCCTCAGCCTACATCAATCTTGATAAAAGTGCAGCATATTCCCGGAGATGGAGCTTATATACTGCAGACAAGTGAGGTGAAGCAGAGGTGGGAGGAGTCACCAGTGGGTTAAGCATATAGCTTAGACAAGTTGCTGTATTTGTACAGGACTGAAGAAGCCACTGGCTGGAGGAACGTCTCTAAAATAAACATTCACAAATGTTGGAAAAATGTCTCATTTATCAACTTGACGGTTTTCAAAACTAGTATTTATTTAAATTTCAATTCCACAATGCCTATATTTTTATGGTACTCTCGTCATGGTCTTCTTTCCTAGCTTCAGTTATAATTTTATTCTTTTACACAACTTCCTTTACCAACGTTTTCAACTTCCCTTCTGGATCTCTAAAAAGCACGGTGTCATGGGCATAAAGCACCGTGTCATGGACATAAAGCACCGTGTCATGGGCATAAAGCACCGTGTCATGGATATAAAGCACCGTGTCATGGATATAAAGCACCGAGTCATAGATATAAAACACAGTGTCATGGGCATAAAGCACCGTGTCATGGACATAAAACACCGTGTCATGGCATAAAGCACCGTGTCATGGACATAAAACACAGTGTCATGGGCATAAAGCACCGTGTCATGAATATAAAGCACAGCGTCATGGATATAAAGCACAGTGTCATGGGTATAAACCACCGTGTCATGGACATAACGCACCGTGTCATGGGCATAAAGCACCGTGTCATGGATATAAAGCACCGTGTCATGGATATAAAGCACCGAGTCATAGATATAAAGCACAGTGTCATGGGCATAAAGCACCGTGTCATGGACATAAAACACCGTGTCATGGAATAAAGCACCGTGTCATGGACATAAAACACAGTGTCATGGGCATAAAGCACCGTGTCATGGATATAAAACACCGTGCCATACATATAAAGCACAGTGTCATGGGCATAAAGCACCGTGTCATGGACATAAAGCACCGTGTCACGGGCATAAAGCACCGTGTTATGGACATAAAGCACCGTGTCATGGACATAAAGCACCGTGTCATGGATATAAAGCACCGAGTCATGGATATAAAGCACCGTGTCATGGGCATAAAGCACCGTGTCATGGACATAAAGCACTGTGTCATGAATATAAAGCACTGTGTCATGGGCATAAAGCACCGTGACATGGGCATAAAGCACCGTGTCATAGATATAAAACACAGTTTCATGGGCATAAAGCACCGTGTCATCGGCATAAAGCACCGTGTCATGGATATAAAGCACCGTGTCATAGATATAAAGAACAGTGTCATGGGCATAAAGCACCGTGTCATGGACATAAAGCACCGTGTCATGGGCATAAAGCACCGTGTCATGGCCATAAAGCAGTGTCATGGACATAAAGCACAGTTTCATAGGCGTAAAGCACAGTGTCATTGACATAAAGCAGTGTCATGGACATAAAACACCGTGTTAGACATAAAGCAGTGTCATGGACATAAAGCACAGTGTCATGGAAATAAAGCACCGTGTCATGGATATAATGCACCGTGTCATGGACATAAAGCACCGTGTCATGGACATAAAGCAGTGTCATGGATATAAGCACAGTTATGTACGTAAAGCACAGTGTCATGGACATAAAGCAGTGTCATGGACATAAAACACAGTGTCATGGACATAAAGCATAATGTCATGGACATAAAGCACAGTGTCATGGACATAAAGCACAGTGGCATGGACATAAATAACTGTGTCATGGACATAAAGCACAGTGGCATGGACATAAAGCACAGTGTCATGGACGTAAAGCACCGTGTCATGGACATAAAGCAGTGTCATGGACATAAAGCAGTGTCATAGACATAAAGCAGTGCCATGGACATAAAGCACAGTGTCATGGGCGTAAAGCACAATGTCATGGACATAAAGCACCGTGTCATGGACATAAAGCATCGTGTCATGGGCATAAAGCACCGTATCATGGACATAAAGCACAGTGACATTGGCATAAAGCACCGTGTCACGGATATAAAGCCCCGTGTCATGGATATAAAATAGTGTCATTGGCATAAGGCATCGTGTCATGGACATAAAGCACCGTGTCATGGGCATAAAGCACTGTGTCATGGATATAATGCACCGTGTCATGGACATAAAGCACCGTGTCATGGACATAAAGCAGTGTCATGGATATAAGCACAGTGTTATGGGCGTAAAACACAGTGTCATGGACATAAAGCACAATGTCATTGACATACAACACAGTGTCATGGACATACAGCACAGTGGCATGTACATAACGAACTGTGTCATGGACATAAAGCACAGTGGCATGGACATAAAGCACAGTGTCATGGACGTAAAGCACCGTGTCATGGACATAAAGCAGTGTCATGGACATAAAGCAGTGTCATAGACATAAAGCAGTGTCATGGACATAAAGCACAGTGTCATGGGCGTAAAGCACAATGTCATGGACATAAAGCACCGTGGCATGGGAATAAAGCACCGTATCATGGACATAAAGCACAGTGACATTGGCATAAAACACCGTGTCACGGATATAAAGCCCCGTGTCATGGATATAAAACAGTGTCATGGGCATAAGGCATCGTGTCATGGACATAAAGCACCGTGTCATGGGCATAAAGCACCGTGTCATGGGCATAAAGCACCGTGTCATGGACATAAAGCACTGTGTCATTTACATAAAGCACCGTGTCATGAATATAAAGCACCGTGTCATGGATATAAAGTACCGTGTCATGGGCATTAAGCACCCTGTCATGGACATAAAGCAGTGTCATGGGCATAAAGCACCGTTTCATGGATATAAAGCACTGTGTCATGGGCATAAAGCACCGTGTCATGGACATAAAGCACCGTGTCATGGACATAAAGAACCGTGTCATGGGAATAAAGCACCGTGTCATGGACATAAAGCACCGTGTCATGGACATAAAGCACTGTGTCATTTACATAAAGCACCGTGTCATGGATATAAAGCACCGTGTCATGGGCATAAAGCACCCTGTCATGGACATAAAGCACAGTGTCGCGGGCATAAAGCACCGTGTCATAGATTTAAAGCACAGTGTCATGGGCATAAAGCACCGTGTCATGGACTGGACATAAAGCACCGTGTCATGGGCATAAAGCACCGTGTCATGAACATAAAGCACAGTGTCATGGACATTAATCACCGAGTCATGGATATAAAGCACCGCGTCATGGGCATACAGCACAGTGTCATGGATATAAAGCACACTGTCATGGACATAAAGCACAGTGCCATGGACATAAAGCACTGTGTCATGGACATAAAGCACCGTGTCATTTACATAAAGCACAGGGTCATGGACATAAAGCATAGTGTCATTGGCGTAAAACAGTGTCATGGACATAAAGCACAGTGTCATGGACATAAAGCACAGTGTCATGGACATAAAGCACAGTGTCATGGACATAAAGCACCGTGTCATGGATATAAAGCACCGTGTCATGGACATGAAGCACAGTGTCATGGACATAAAGCAACTGTGACAACTCCCACTTTCTACTAGATTCTCTATTAATCCCACACCTCTACCCAACACCCCAGCATCCACTTGCTTTACAACCCCGTCTGTATTAAACTACAAAAAAAGCTAATTACTGCGTTAAGTAACCTACCTCCTGTTCCTAACACTTCTCACATCTGCAACATTGCTCAGCCATCCACCCTGTGATGTGCCGTTTCTAAAGCCAACAAAAACATTCTTGCTACTATCCAAGTATTGTTCACTTCTGTCTTACCAATAATTCTTTAGACAATAACATAAGAACATAAGAAAGAAGGAACACTGCAGCAGGCCTACTGGCCCATGCGAGGCAGGTCCAAGTATCCCACCGGCTTAAGCCAATGCCCCGACCCAGCCAGGTCAGGTTACATTCACTTATGGAAGGAGCACGGCATCTGACCTAGTAGCACAAGCTAGTCAGGACCAACTCACACCCACCCGCACCCACTCATATTTATCTAGCCTATTTTTAAAACTACACAACGTTTTAGCCTCTATAACTGTAATCGGGAGTTTGTTCCACTCATCGACAACTCTATTACCAAACCAATGCTTTCCTATATCCTTCCTGAATCTGAATTTATCCAACTTAAAGCCATTGCTGCGAGTCCTGTCAATACTAGATAATTTTAGCAAGCTATTTACATCTCCTTTATTTATTCCTGTTTTCCATTTATACACCTCAATCATATCTTCCCTAATTCTACGCCTTTCTAGAGAGTGCAGATTCAGGGCCCTCAGTCTATCCTCATAGGGAAGATTTCTGATACATGGGATCAACTTAGTCATCCTCCTTTGTACGTTTTCCAGAGCATTTATATCCATTCTGTAATACGGTGACCAAAACTGTGCAGCATAATCTAGATGAGGCCTAACCAAGGATATATAGAGTTGAAGAACAACTTGAGGACTCCTATTATTTATGCTTCTTGATATGAAGCCAAGGATTCTGTTCGCTTTATTGCGAACACTTATGCACTGCTGTCTTTGGTTTTAGATTACTGCTAACCAGAACTCCTAAATCCTTTTCGCAATCAGTAGTATTAAGATCTAAATTATTTAGTTTATATGTGGCATGGTTATTGTCCTGTCCAATATTTAGAACTTTGCATTTATCTATATTAAACTGCATCTGCCACTTCTCCGACCACTGCATCAGTCTATTCAAATCTTCCTGGAGTGCTCTAATGTCCTCATTTGAATGAATTGGACTGCCTATTTTGGTGTCATCGGCAAATTTGCTTATGTCGCTATTTATTCCCTCATCTATGTCGTTTATGTAGATTGTGAACAACAAGGGGCCCAATACTGACCCCTGTGGAACACCCCTTGTGACGTTTCCCCACTCTGATTTCACCCCATTTATGCAAAATCTCTGCTGCCTATTTGTCAACCATGCCTCTATCCAGGAAAAAAATTCTCCTCCTATTCCGTGTGCCTTAATGTTCCTCAATAGTCTCTGATGTGGGACTCTATCAAAAGCCTTACTGAAGTCCATATATACAATATCATATTCATTACCATGATCTACCTCCTCAAATACCTTAGTGAAAAAAGTTATTAAATTTGTAAGGCATGAACATCCTTTGGTAAAACCGTGCTGAGATTCGTTGATTAATTTATGCTTTTTAAGATGGCTGCGAATTGCCTCGGCAATTATTGATTCCATAAATTTTCCCACTATGGAGGTTAGGCTTATTGGTCTATAGTTCGAAGCTAAGGACCTGTCTCCTGCTTATCTGGCACCATGCCAGTTTGCAGTGATATGTTGAAAAGATTAGCCATAGGTTTGCTAAGCTCCTCTTTACATTCCTTTAGAACCCTTGCATACAGTTCATCAGGGCCTGGGGATTTGTTAGGTTTTAATTTATCTATTTGTCTAAGGACCATGTCACTTGTGACCATAATCATGCATAGTTTACTATCGTCCTGTTCTACATAATTTATTATTTCTGGAATATCGCTAGTATCTTCCTGTGTAAAAACTGAAAGGAAGTAAGTGTTAAACATTCTACACATTTCCTTATCACTGACGGTGAGCTGACCTGAGTAACTTTTGAGTGGGCCTATCTTGTCCCTAATCTTACTTTTGTATACCTGAAAAAATCTTTTTGGGTTGGTCTTCGATTCTCTTGCAACTTTAACCTCATAGTCTCTTTTTGCTTTTCTTATTCCTTTTTTTATTTCTCTCTTTAACTGAATATATTAATTACTTAATTGCCCCTCTCCTCTTTTGATTCGCCTATATATGCCTCTCTTTTGACCAATGAGATTTTTTAATCTATTGTTCATCCATTTAGGATCATTTTTGTTTGATCTGATTTCTCTATTAGGAACATAAGTTGTCTGAGCAGCTAGAACTATTCTCTGGAAAACGTCATATTGGCAATCACCACCTACCTGACCCACTGTCAGGTCATTCCAGTTCAGCCTACCCAGGTAATTTTTCAGTCCTATGAAATCAGCCAGGCGGAAGTCAGGGACAGAGACTTGATTGCCATTATTAGGGTAATTCCATGATATATTAAAACTGAGTGATTTGTGATCACTTTCCCCAAGCTCATTATTAACCTCAAGATTATTAATTAGCGATTCCCTGCTGGCAAGAACCAAGTCTAGCAGGTTATTTCCTCTAGTTGGTTCTGTCACCAACTGTTTCAAAAAACAATCCTGAATCGTATCAAGAAAGTCACTTGACTCTAAATTTCCTGTCAAATTGCTCCAGTCAACTTGTCTAAAGTTGAAATCTCCCATCAGCACAACATTTTCATATAAGAAGAACATAAGAAAGAAGGAACACTGCAGCAGGCCTACTGGCCCATGCGATGCATGTCCAAGTCTCCCACTGGCTTAAGCCAGGTCAGGTTACATTCACTTAAGGAAGGAGCACGGCATCTGACCTAGTAGCACAAACTAGTCAGGTCCAACTCACACCTACCCGCACCCACTCATATATTTATCTAGCCTATTTTTAAAACTACACAACGTTTTAGCCTCTATAACTGTACTCGGGAGTTTGTTCCACTCATCGACAACTCTATTACCAAACCAATGCTTTCGAATTTCATCTGCACTCCCTATCAAGATTTGGGGGGCTGTAAATCACACCTAAGATAAGTTTTACACGGCCTCAAGAAGCTGTAACCAAACAGATTCAGTGGCTGACGCTTCTAATTTTATATCTTGTCTAACACAACAATTTAAATTGTCTCTGACATACATCGCTACTCCACTACCCTTCCTGTTGACCCTATCAGTGTGGAATAATTTATAGCCTTGTATGTGACATTCAGAAGGCAACTCTCTATCTTTCAGATTGAGCCAGGTCTCTGTTATAGCAATGATATCTATGTTTCCTGCACTTGCAATTAATCTTAGCTCATCTATCTTATTTCTTACAATCCTGCTATTAGTATAGTAAACCTTAAGGGAGCTAGTCTCTTGTTTCCCTCTGCTGTCTCCCTTTGTTTGCTGACCTGATCCATTGTCTTTATTTGTAACTTTATGATGAATGTCTTTTATACACTTACTGTTTTCAGCCCTAGTGTTGCAAACTGACTGTTCCCCACACACACCCATACCTCTATCTTCTATCAGTTTAAAATACTAGGCATGTCAGCAATGGCCCTCTCGATCGAGATGGCAAGTGCTTCCACCCATTCACTTTACCCGGTGTACACAAAGGCTTATTTCTTTATATTTTTTTCTTACCACCATCTTTTATCCTGTTTTCTCTATACACAGTAACTATGCATGTTCTCTACCAGCCTCTAGGTACGTCCTCTACCAGCCTCTAGGTACGTCCTCTACCAGCCTCTAGGTACGTCCTCTACCAGCCTCTAGGTACGTCCTCTACCAGCCTCTAGGTACGTCCTCTACCAGCCTCTAGGTACCTTCTCCATATCATACATATATTCAACAAACTTCCAAGAACATATCCTCACCTGCTTTTAACATTTCTTAATCCCATCTTTCTCAGCTGCTTTACCGTCTTTCACTCTACACACTGCCTCATGCACCTCCCTCACTCATCTGACTCTTTCTCACTCCTGTTCACTACAAGAAATTATTGGCTCCCTCTCTTCATCAACATTCAACAACTTCTCAAATTATTCTATCCATACCTCCTCGACCTCATTACTACCCCATACCTCCTCGACCTCATTACCACCCCATACCTCCTCGACCTCATTACCACCCCATACCTCCTCGACCTCATTACTACCCCATACCTCGACCTCATTAGTACCCCATACCTCCTCGACCTCATTACCACCCCATACCTCCTCGACCTCATTACCACCCCATACCTCCTCGACCTCATTACCACCCCATACATCCTCGACCTCATTACTACCCCATACCTCCTCGACCTCATTACCACCCCATACCTCCTCGACCTCATTACTACCCCATACCTCCTCGACCTCATTACCACCCCATACCTCCTCGACCTCATTACTACCCCATACCTCCTCGACCTCATTACACCCCATACCTCCTCGACCTCATTACTACCCCATACCTCCTCGACCTCATTACTACCCCATACCTCCTCGACCTCATTACCACCCCATACCTCCTCGACCTCATTACTACCCCATACCTCCTCGACCTCATTACTACCCCATACCTCCTCGACCTCATTACAACTCCATACCTCCTCGACCTCATTACTACCCCATACCTCCTCGACCTCATTACTACCCCATACCTCCTCGACCTCATTACTACCCCATACCTCCTCGACCTCATTACCTGTACTCTCTCTAGTCCACATTTCTCAGAATTGTTATTTATGTCTTACCATTTCTTGAAGCTTTCACTTCTCTCTTACCCAGTGATGACACTCTCCTTGTTTCCCATCTACCTCTTACTCTCACTGTAGCTACAACTAAATAATGATCTGATATAAATGTCGCCCCTTTAAAAACATGCACATCCAGAAGTCTACCCATCAACCTTATATCTAGTAATTTACGGAACTGCAAATAGTTATTCTAACTCCCTATACTGCATATCGAATGCTTATTTATCCTCTTTTTTCTTAAAACGCTTATTACTTGTTGACAAATCTTTATGTATACATAGGTGAATTAGAGGTCCATATTATCATTTAGCCCTGGCACTCCAAACTTTCCTAATATGGCATCTACAGCAGTCTGTCACATTTCAGCATTTCGGTCCCCCACAACAATTATTCTCTCACTTCAAAACTCCATAAACACTTGTTTAACACCTCTCGCAATCTCTCTCTCCTCACTTACCTAAGTACTTAAACCTCACAATTTCTCGCTTCTCATATCCCACCCTTATTTTATGCCACTTAATTCTTGAATTTATTCACTAATATTCCTTCTTTTCTTTCCATAATTGATTATTTATTACCACCACTCCTTCCTTAACTCACATTCTCCCACATGCACCTGACATAATCCCATTTACACATCTTCACTGGAATTTTCTTCATCCCTTTAGCTTGGTCTCCCTGAGAGCCACAACATCCAGCTTCTTTTCCAAACATTCACTCTTCACATCCAAACAACCACCTTTAAAAATTTTCTCTTTTGCCCCTTTTAGTAGTTAATACAGAAGACAGGCTTACCAACCTCTTGCTTCCGCCTTTTAATTAACCCTATATATATATATATATATATATATATATATATATATATATATATATATATATATATATATATATATATATATATATTAATGTGCGATTAGGTAAGAACTTGGATTTGGCAAATAGCAACGCTCCCTTCCTATATAGACAAGTGAAAATTTGTGTATGCAATAATTTCACCAAAAATCATTCTGAACATAACGAAAAAAATATATTTCATTGTGTTTGTTTATTATTAAATTAATGTTAACGTATCTAAAATATATTTAGTGGGGTTAGGCTAAATTAAATTGCGCTTGTTGTAATAAGGTTAGGTAGGTTTTCAAAGTTTCTCTTGGAACAAAATTATAAATTTTTACATTAACATAAATGAAAAAATATATCTTGAAACGTATAAGAGAAATTTTTAGAAAGGACTTAATTTTAGATGAGTTCTTGCTAATTGACCAGTTTTACCTAATCGGCACGACATATATATATATATATATATATATATATATATATATATATATATATATATATATATATATATATATATATATATATATATATATATAATGTGTGTGTGCTCAAGAATGGTGCAGAGTAGGGACGGCTGCCTCTCCTCTTACCTTGGACAGTGAGTGTAACTTTACGACTGGTCTTGGGATCAGAGTTGACCTGACACTCATAAACACCAGCGTCACGTTCTGTAGTGAACCTTATGTGCAGCGTCCAGTCGTCAGAGTTCTCCGGGTGAAGTACCTGCAGAGGGAAGGTGATCTATCTTAAACTATATTAACATCAAGCTTATGGAGGCTTTATTCTCCCTAGCAGTAGGTGGGATCCATCTTTATCTGGAGTAGATGGGATCCATCTTTATCTGGAGTAGATGGGATCCATCTTTATCAGGAGAAGATGGGATCCATCTTCATCAGGAGTAGATGGGATCCATCTTTATCTGGAGTAGATGGGATCCATCTTTATCAGGAATAGATGGGATCCATCTTTATATGGAGTAGATGGGATCCATCTTCATCAGGAGTAGATGGGATCCATCTTTATCTGGAGTAGATGGGATCCATCTTTATCTGGAGTAGATGGGATCCATCTTTATCTAGACAACACTGATAAATAAAACCTACGTGGGTGGTTGTACATATTTATTGCTACTGGTGTGTGTGTCTAGTTACTGAGTGTAGATACACACGTGTCAAGGTAGTCACACACCTAGAGCCAAGCTCAGGATAACTAGAGCCAAGCTCAGGATAACTAGAGACAAGCTCAGGATAACTAGAGCCAAGCTCAGGATAACTAGAGCCATGCTCCGGATAACTAGAGCCAAACTCCGGATAACTAGAGCCAAGCTCAGGATAACTAGAGCCAAGCTCCGGATAACTAGAGCCAAGCTCAGGATAACTAGAGACAAGCTCAGGATAACTAGAGCCAAGCTCAGGATAACTAGAGCCAAGCTCAGGATAACTAGAGCCAAGCTCAGGATAACTAGAGCCAAGCTCCGGATAACTAGAGCCAAGCTCACGATAACTAGAGCCAAGCTCAGGATAACTAGAGCCAAGCTCAGGATAACTAGAGTTAAGCTCCGGATAACTAGAGCCAAGCTCACGATAACTAGAGCCAAGCTCAGGATAACTAGAGCCAAGCTCAGGATAACTAGAGCCAAGCTCCGGATAACTAGAGCCAAGCTCCGGATAACAAGAGCCAAGCTCAGGATAACTAGAGCCAAGCTCAGGATAACTAGAGCCAAGCTCAGGATAACTAGAGCCAAGCTCAGGATAACTAGAGTCAAGCTCAGGATAACTAGAGCCAAGCTCAGGATAACTAGAGCCAAGCTCAGGATAACTAGAGTCAAGCTCAGGATAACTAGAGCCAAGCTCCGGATAACTAGAGCCAAGCTCAGGATAACTAGAGCCAAGCTCAGGATAACTAGAGCCAAGCCCAGGATAACTAGAGCCAAGCTCAGGATAACTAGAGTCAAGCTCAGGATAACTAGAGCCAAGCTCAGGATAACTAGAGCCAAGCTCAGGATAACTAGAGCCAAGCTCAGGATAACTAGAGCCAAGCTCAGGATAACTAGAGCCAAGCTCAGGATAACTAGAGCCATGCTCCGGATAACTAGAGCCAAACTCCGGATAACTAGAGCCAAGCTCAAGATAACTAGTGCCAAGCTCAGGATAACTAGAGCCAAGCTCAGGATAACTAGAGCCAACCTCCGGATAACTAGAGCTAAGCTCCGGATAACTAGAACCAACCTCCGGAGAAGTAGAGCCCAGCTCAGAATAACTAGAGCCAAGCTCAGGATAACTAGAGCCAAGATCTGTATAACTAGAGCCAAGCTCTGGATAACTAGAGCCAACCTCCGGATAACTAGAGCCAAACTCCGGATAACTAGAGCCAACCTCCGGATAACTAGAGCCAACCTCCGGATAACTAGAGTCAAACTCCGGATAACTAGAGCCAAACTCCGGATAACTAGAGCCAAACTCCGGATAACTAGAGCCAACCTCCGGATAACTAGAGCCAACCTCCGGATAACTAGAGTCAAACTCCGGATAACTAGAGTCAAACTCCGGATAACTAGAGTCAAACTCCGGATAACTAGAGCCAAACTCTGGATAACTAGAGCCAACCTCCGGATAACTAGGGCCAAACTTCGGATAACTAGAGCTAACCTCTGGATAACTAGAGCTAAGCTCCGGATAACTAGAGCTAAGCTTCGGATAACTAGAGCCAACATTTTGATAACTAGAGCCAAGCTCAGGATAACTAGAGCCAAGCTCCGGATAACTAGAGCGAAACTCCGGATAACTAGAGCCAAGCTCCAGATAACTAGAGCCAAACTCTGGATAACTAGAGCCAACCTCCGGATAACTAGAGCTAAGCTTCGGATAACTAGAGCCAACCTCCGGAGAAGTAGAGCCCAGCTCAGAATAAGTAGAGCCAAGCTCTGGATAACTAGACCCAACCTTTGGATAACTAGAGCCAACCTCCGGATAACTAGAGTCAAACTCCGGATAACTAGAGTCAAACTCCGGATAACTAGAGTCAAACTCTGGATAACTAGAGCCAACCTCCGGATAACTAGAGCCAAACTTCGGATAACTAGAGCCAACCTCTGGATAACTAGAGCTAAGCTCCGGATAACTAGAGCCAACATTTTGATAACTAGAGCCAAGCTCAGGATAACTAGAGCCAAGCTCAGGATAACTAGAGCCAAGCTCAGGATAAGTAAAGCCAAGCTCCGGATAACTAGAGCCAAGCTCCGGATAACTAGAGCCAAACTCCGGATAACTAGAGCCAAGCTCCAGATAACTAGAGCCAAACTTTGGATAACTAGAGTGAACCTCCGGATTAGTAGAGCCAAACTCCGGATAACTAGAGCTAACCTCCGGATAAGTAGAGCTAAGCTCCGGATAACTAGAGCCAACCTCCGGATAACTAGAGCCAAGCTCAGGATAACTAGAGCCAAGCTCAATATAAATAGAGCAAAGCTCAGGATAACTAGAGCCAAGCTCTGGATAACTAGAGCTAAGCTCTGGATAACTAGAGCCAACCTCCGGATAACTAGAGCCAAGCTCAGGATAACTAGAGCCAAGCTCAGGATAACTAGAGCCAAGCTCTGGATAACTAGAGCCAAGCTCTGGATAACTAGAGCCAACATCCGGATAACTAGAGCCAACCTCCGGATAACTAGAGCCAAACACTGGATAACTAGAGCCAAGATCAAGATAACTAGAGCCAAGCTCAGGATAACTAGAGCCAAGCTCTGAATAACTAGAGCCAAGCTCAGAATAACTAGAGCCAAGCTCAGAATAACTAGAGCCAAGCTCAGAATAACTAGAGCCAAGCTCCGGATAACAAGATATCAAAACGGAACATCCAGTAACAATCGCAGAACAGCTAATTACATCTTTAATAAGATCCTTGTGAGATGTGGAAAGACATAATACCAAACATAAAACATAGTGTCTGAAGGAATAAGAAGGAAGACTCAGCCGAGCACAGCAGCACTAAGTCCACAACAACAAGGTACCACCAGTGACAGAGGCAGTAGGGCGCCCTCCACTAGATGCTGGGATGGGTGTGCATGAAAGAAACGTCATGCACACGCAAAAAAGGTGAAAAGTATCAGACATAACAGGTAGTGATGCAGTGATGACACAGGTAAGGAGGCCACGCCCCTCCACGGCACTAGCCATTTAGGAAGAGCATGGGAACGCTCAGAGCATGGGAAAGCCCAGAGCATGGGAAAGCCCAGAGCATGGGAAAGCCCAGAGCATGGTAAAGCCCAGAGTATGGTAAAGCCCAGAGCATGGTAAAGCCCAGAGCATGGTAAAGCCCAGAGCATGGTAAAGCCCAGAGCATGGTAAAGCACAGAGCATGGTAAAGCCCAGAGCATGGGAAAGCCCAGAGCATGGGAAAGCCCAGAGCATGGTAAAGCACAGAGCATGGTAAAGCACAGAGCATGGTAAAGCCCAGAGCATGGTAAAGCATAGAGCATGGTAAAGCCTAGAGCATGGGAAAGCCCAGAGCATGGTAAAGCCCAGAGCATGGTAAAGCCCAGAGCATGGTAAAGCCCAGAGCATGGTAAAGCCCAGAGCCTACAACATATAAGGTGGATCACCCACGGTGCTGGCATCCTGTCACATAAACACACAAACTCTGCACTAAATAATAGTAAACAACTCTAGTACAATAAATATTAACATTATCATTCCAGCTGAGAATAACAATAACTTAAATTAATGATACTAGTCAAAATATAATCTTGGGCACAAGACAAATATAATAATTATACTTTTAAAATACAATAAATACATGAAACTTGATATTCAGCTTGTAGAAGTTTTGTAGAGTGTTTGGAACAAGACGTCACATTAAGAGACACAGGTGAGACATCATAAGAGACACAGGTGAGACATCATAAGAGACACAGGTGAGACATCATAAGAGACACAGGTGAGACATCAGCGACAACACCAGCCAAAGTACTTGACAAAGGCGACTTAAGTTACAGTGATAACTTGACAAGGAAAGTTTGACCAACATGGATGACAGTAAATACGACCAAGTAAATGACTCAGCTGACATATAGGTAGACTGAACGACCCATCCCAGCACCCGGATGACGACACATCCCAGCAGCCGGATGACGACCCATCCCAGCCAGCAGCCGGATGACGACCCATCCCAGCAGCCGGATGATGACCCATCCCAGCAGCCGGATGATGACCCATCCCAGCAGCCGGATGACGACCCATCCCAGCAGCCGGATGACGACCCATCCCAGCAGCCGGATGACGACCCATCCCAGCAGCCGGATGACGACCCATCCCAGCCAGCAGCCGGATGACGACCCATCCCAGCAGCCGGATGATGACCCATCCCAGCAGCCGGATGACGACCCATCCCAGCAGCCGGATGATGACCCATCCCAGCAGCCGGATGACGACCCATCCCAGCAACCGGATGATGACTCATCCCAGCAGCCGGATGATGACCCATCCCAGCAGCCGGATGACGACCCATCCCAGCAGCCGGATGACGATCCATCCCAGCAGCCGGATGACGACCCATCCCAGCAGCCGGATGACGACCCATCCCAGCCAGCAGCCGGATGACGACCATCCCAGCAGCCGGATGACGACCCATCCCAGCAGCTGGATGACGACCCATCCCAGCCAGCAGCCGGATGACGACCCATCCCAGCAGCCGGATGACGACCCATCCCAGCACCCGTCTGACGACCTATCCCAGCAGCCGGATGACGACCCATCCCAGCAGCCGGATGACGCTGGTGAAGACAGCTCAGAGCTCTACCACAACATTGCCATAGTGAAGAGAGCTCAAGAGCTCTACCACAGCATTGCCATAGTGAAGAGAGCTCAGAGCTCTACCTTAGCATGGTCAACGGTGATGGGAGCCCAGAACTCTACTACAGCAAGGTCAACAGTGAAAGGAGCCCAGAGCTCTACTGCAAAAAGGTCATCAGTGAAAGGAGCCCAGAGCTCTACTGCAAAAAGGTCATCAGTGAAAGGAGCCCAGAGCTCTAACTCAGCATGGTGAGCTGCAGTGAAGGAAGCCCAGAGCTCTACCTTAACATGATCAGCAGTGAAAGGAGCCCATAGCTCTAACTAAACATGGTCAGCAATGAATGGAGCCCAGAGCTCTACTACAGCAAGGTCAGTAGTGAAGGGAGTTACAGCATGGTCAGCAGTGAAGAGAGCTACAACAGGGTCAGCAGTGAAGGGATCTACAACATGGTCAGTAGTGAAGGGACCTACAATATGGTCAGCAGTGAAGGGAGCTACATGGTCAGTAGTGAAGGGAACTACAACATGGTCAGTAGTGAAGGGACCTACAATATGGTCAGCAGTGAAGGGAGCTACAACATGGTCAGTAGTGAAGGGAGTTACAGCATGGTCAGCAGTGAAGGGAGTTACAGCATGGTCAGCAGTGAGGGGAGCTACAACATGGTCAGCAGTGAAGGGAGCTACAACATGGTCAGCAGTGAAGGGAGCTACAACAAGGTCAGTAGTGAGGGGAGCTACATAGTCAGTAGTGAAGGGAGCTACAACATGGTCAGTAGTGAAGGGAGCTACAACATAGTCAGCAGTGAAGGGAGTTACAGCATGGTCAGCAGTGAGGGGAGCTACAAAATGGTCAGCAGTGAAGGGAGCTACAACATGGTCAGCAGTGAAGGGAGCTACAACATGATCAGCAGTGAAGGGAGCTACAAAATGGTCAGCAGTGAAGGGAGCTACAGCATGGTCAGTAGTGAAGGGACCTACAATATGGTCAGCAGTGAAGGAAGCTACAACATGGTCAGTAGTGAAGGGAGCTACAACATGATCAGCAGTGAAGAGAGCTACAATATGGTCAGCAGTGAAGGGAGCTACAACATGGTCAGTAGTGAAGGGAGCTACAACATGGTCAGTAGTGAATGGAGCTACAGCATGGTCAGTAGTGAAGGGAGCTACAACATGGTCAGTAGTGAAGGGAGCTACAACATGATCAGCAGTGAAGGGAGCTACAACAGGGTCAGCAGTGAAGGGAGCTACAACATGGTCAGTAGTGAAGGGAGCTACAACATGGTCAGCAGTGAAGGGAGTTACAGGTCAGTAGTGAAGGGACCTACAATATGGTCAGTAGTGAAGGGAGCTACAACAAGGTCAGTAGTGAAGGGAGCTACATGGTCAGTAGTGAAGGGAGCTACAACATGGTCAGTAGTGAAGGGAGCTACAACATGGTCAGTAGTGAAGGGAGCTACAACAAGGTCAGTAGTGAAGGGAGCTACAACATGGTCAGTAGTGAAGGGAGCTACAACATGGTCAGTAGTGAAGGGAGCTACAACATGGTCAGCAGTGAAGGGAGCTACAACATGATCAGCAGTGAAGGGAGCTACAACAGGGTCAGCAGTGAAGGGAGCTACAACATGGTCAGTAGTGAAGGGAGCTACAACATGGTCAGCAGAGAAAGGAAGCTAAAACATGGTCAGCAGTGAAGGGAGCTACAACAGGGTCAGCAGTGAAGAGAGCTACAACATTGTCAGTAGTGAAGGGAGCTACAACATGATCAGCAGTGAAGGGAGCTACAACAGGGTCAGCAGTGAAGGGAGCTATAACATGGTCAGTAGTGAAGGGAGCTACAACAAGGTCAGTAGTGAAGGGAGCTACAACATGGTCAGTAGTGAAGGGAGCTACAACATGGTCAGTAGTGAAGGAAGCTACAACATGGTCAGTAGTGAAGGGAGCTACAACATGGTCAGCAGTGAAGGGAGCTACAACATGATCAGCAGTGAAGGGAGCTACAACAGGGTCAGCAGTGAAGGGAGCTACATGGTCAGTAGTGAAGGGAGCTACAACATTCTCAGCAGAGAAAGGAAGCTACAACATGGTCAGCAGTGAAGGGAGCTACAACAGGGTCAGCAGTGAAGGAAGCTACAACATGGTCAGTAGTGAAGGGAGCTACAACATAGTCAGTAGTGAAAGGAGCTACAACATGGTCAGTAGTGAAGGGATCTACAACATGGTCAGTAGTGAAGGGAGCTACAACATGGTCAGTAGTGAATGGAGCTACAACATGGTCAGTAGTAAAGGGAGCTACAACATGGTCAGTAGTGAAGGGAGCTACAACAT
The DNA here is from genome assembly GCA_009830355.1 of Cherax destructor. Lineage (NCBI taxonomy): Eukaryota > Metazoa > Arthropoda > Malacostraca > Decapoda > Parastacidae > Cherax > Cherax destructor. Next base: position 18,857 of record WNWK01015946.1, on the reverse strand, counting down.
GGTCAGTAGTGGAGCTACAACATAGTCAGTAGTGAAGAGAGCTACAACATGGTCAGTAGTGAAGGGAGCTACAACATGGTCAGTAGTGAAGGGAGCTACATAGTCAGCAGTGAAAGGAGCTACATAGTCAGCAGTGAAGAGAGCTACATTGTCAGCAGTGAAGGGAGCTACATGATCAGCAGTGAAGGGAGTTACATGGTCAGCAGTGAAGGGAGCTAAATGGCCAGCAGTGAAGGGAGCTACATGGTCAGCAGTGAAGGGAGCTATATGGTCAGCAGTGAAGGGAGCTACATGGTCAGCAGTGAAGAGAGCTATATGGTCAGCAGTGAAGGGAGCTACATGATCAGCAGTGAAGGGAGCTACATGGTCAGCAGTGAAGGGAGCTACATGGTCAGCAGTGAAGGGAGCTACATAGTCAGCAGTGAAGGGAGCTACATGGTCAGCAGTGAAGGGAGCTATATGATCAGCAGTGAAGGGAGTTACATGGTCAGCAGTGAAGGGAGCTACATGGTCAGCAGTGAAGGGAGCTACATGGTCAGCAGTGAAGGGAGCTACATGGTCAGCAGTGAAGGGAGCTACATGGTCAGCAGTGAAGGGAGCTACATGGTCAGCAGTGAAAGAGCTACAACATTGTCAGTAGTGAAGGGAGCTACAACATGGTCAGTAGTGAAGGGAGCTACATGGTCAGTAGTGAAGGGAGCTACAACATGGTCAGCAGTGAAGGGAGCTACATGATCAGTAGTGAAGGGAGCTACAACATGGTCAGCAGTGAATGGAGCTACAACATGGTCAGCAGTGAAGGGAGCTACAACATGGTCAGTAGTGAAGGGAGCTACGACATGGTCAGTAGTGAAGGGAGCTACAACATGGTCAGTAGTGAAGGGAGCTACAACATGGTCAGCAGTGAAGGGAGCTACATGGTCAGTAGTGAAGGGAGCTACAACATGGTCAGTAGTGAAGGGAGCTACAACATGGTCAGTAGTGAAGGGAGCTACAACATGGTCAGTAGTGAAGGAAGCTACAACATGGTCAACAGTGAAGGGAGCTACAACATAGTCAGTAGTGAAGGGAGCTACAACATGGTCAGTAGTGAAGGTAGCTACATTATGGTCAACAGTGAAGGGAGCTACATGGTCAGCAGTGAAGGGAGCTACATGGTCAGCAGTGAAGGGAGCTACATGGTCAGCAGTGAAGGGTGCTACATAGTCAGCAGTGAAGGGAGCTACATAGTCAGCAGTGAAGGGAGCTACTTGGTCAGCAGTGAAGGGAGCTACATGATCAGCAGTGAAGGGAGCTACATGGTCAGCAGTGAAGGGAGCTACATGGTCAGCAGTGAAGGGAGCTACATGGTCCGCAGTGAAGGGAGCTACATGGTCAGCAGTGAAGGGAGCTACATGGTCAGCAGTGAAGGGAGCTACATAGTCAGCAGTGAAGGGAGCTACATAGTCAGCAGTGAAGGTAGCTACAACATGGTCAGCAGTGAAGGGAGCTACATTGTAAGCAGTGAAGGAGCTACATGGTCAGCAGTGAAGGGAGGTACATGGTCAGCAGTGAAGGGAGCTACATGGTCAGCAGTGAAGGGAGCTGCTTGGTCAGCAGTGAAGGGAACTACATGGTCAGCAGTGAAGGGAGCTACATAGTCAGCAGTGAAGGTAGCTACAACATGGTCAGCAGTGAAGGTAGCTACATGGTCAGCAGTGAAGGGAGCTACATGGTCAGCAGTGAAGGGAGCTACATGGTCAGCAGTGAAGGGAGCTACATGGTCAGCAGTGAAGGAGCTACATGGTCAGCAGTGAAGGGAGCTACATGGTCAGCAGTGAAGGGAGCTACTTGGTCAGCAGTGAAGGGAGCTACATGGTCAGCAGTGAAGGAGCTACATGGTCAGCAGTGAAGGGAGCTACATGGTCAGCAGTGAAGGTTCAACACGCAGGGTCCTCACAAAAATGATGCGATCATTATTGCATATATTTATCTTTTCACCTAATATATTATTGCTAATGTTATCTTCGTTAACAGGTAGAGCGAACGTCTCGTGTGTTATATTATCAGTTGTCATCTATGTTTAGCTAGGAATACAGGTAGCAGGTTAGGTAAGGTTCGTCAGGAAACAGGACAAGTGTCTTCTGACGCGGGTCTTAGTCAGATGATGACCCGAAATTGAGCTTTTGGTCATCTGACCGAGGCCTTCCGCTGGTTTACTGGTCCACCCCTTTAAAAATTATGGTCAAAGTTATAACCATTTCTTAATATAGGTATGATGTTATCATTATACTAAACTCTGTTCTCGTTGACACTAATAACAGCTCTCCCCCGTGCTGCCCTCTACCCATCTATTCTTCCTTGAAGGGAAAGACAAGTGTAAAATGCTAAAGAAACTGATATATTAACAGATAAAGAAAGTAAGAGACACAGAGAAACAGATGTACACAGGAGATACAGATGTACACAGGAGATACAGATGTAAACAGGAGAAAATCAATTCAAGACTCTTCTCAAAAATCACCTACTCACCCTATACTAAATACTCATACTGTAACAAACTTTCAAACCCAATATTATTTTACTTAAGATAATCTCAATTTGATATGTTCATCCTCCTTAACACTTGTTGCAATTTCATATCATCATATTGTCATTTAAAATCTTATAGTATCATCATTTTGTTAATTTGAAATAAAATATATAACTAGAAGAAACTCAATAAATTTTTCTAGTATTGTTATTATACTAGTATAGCATCAACATACTGTAACTTGAAATAAAATATACAACTAGATTAAACTCAACCAATTTCTCTTGTATTGTCTTTTAATAGTATGTATAATCATATTGTAATTTAAAATAATACAGAACTAGAATAAACTCAATCAATTTCTTTAGCATTAAGTACTTAGTGAATAAGTCTTTAGAATAAACTGCCCCTAATGTCATGGCATGCCAGTGGCTCTCCTTGCATTAGTTTTATAATTGTAACTACCAATAACAATGTACACAGAAGATACACGACACAGGAGATACATACCCTGAACCTCTCATCAGCGGAGTATGTGTAGACGCCGGCCGTCAGGATGTGTAGGTCTCTCTTCCTCATCCAGGTCACCTGCCGGAGATATTCCTCATTATTTCACTATTCTTCACCTCTTCCTTAGTGCTCCTTGATATAGAACCAACCTAAGTATCAAGAAACGTATTGATACAAGTTTAGCGACTGGTTTTGATTATAATAATAATTAGCTATTATTAAGAGTTCTAAATAATCGATTTTCACATCACTGCGGATTAAATTAAATTAATTTTGAATAACAACGTGTGGAGAAGAGGAGAGACTTTGGATGAAAAGTTTCTTACCAGCATCAAGCAACCTTCTCTGAGTTGTTCCAGTGCTGTAACGAGGACGCAAAACTCATTTCCTCTCTGAGAGGAAATGAGACTCTAAGCTGTTGTTCTGGGCTCCCTGACACGTCTATCATCCAACTCTTTATCATTCTCTAAGCTGTTGTTCTGGGCTCCCTGACACGTCTATCATCCAACTCTTCATCACTCTCTAAGCTGTTGTTCTGGGCTCCCTGACACGTCTATCATCCAACTCTTTATCACTCTCTAAGCTGTTGTTCTGGGCTCCCTGACACGTCTATCATCCAACTCTTCATCACTCTCTAAGCTGTTGTTCTGGGCTCCCTGACACGTCTATCATCCAACTCTTTATCACTCTCTAAGCTGTTGTTCTGGGCTCCTGACACGTCTATCATCCAACTCTTCATCACTCTCTAAGCTGTTGTTCTGGGCTCCCTGACACGTCTATCATCCAACTCTTCATCACTCTCTAAGCTGTTGTTCTGGGCTCCCTGACACGTCTATCATCCAACTCTTCATCACTCTCTAAGCTGTTGTTCTGGGCTCCCTGACACGTCTATCATCCAACTCTTTATCACTCTCTAAGCTGTTGTTCTGGGCTCCCTGACACGTCTATCATCCAACTCTTCATCACTCTCTAAGCTGTTGTTCTGGGCTCCCTGACACGTCTATCATCCAACTCTTCATCACTCTCTAAGCTGTTGTTCTGGGCTCCCTGACACGCCTATCATCCAACTCTTCATCACTCTACGAATGCCACTGGTTGGCGAAATGCCAACCAGTGGCTTTTTCAGTACAGTGATGAAGACTGGAGAGATAGATGAGGTAATCAGTTTCAGCTTAGGAGGTGTTGTGCTCAGCATCGTAGTCTCCATGAATCTGAAGCACAGGCAGCAACACTTGTGCTAATATATATAAACCCACGTCTTACTGCCAGTGCTTCAGATTCATTAAGACTACGTTTTTAAGGGAGGCTCCTTGTGGTAAAGAGGCTATTGGTCTGAGGAATTGGATCTTTTGGTCTTCTTCCTCAAACCGAACCTAATTACCCCCAGTCCTCCCTTAATCCTCCCTTCCCTATCCCATTCTCCCCATCCCCCGTTTTCCCTTTTCTCCTCCCCTCCCATCCCTCCTCTTTTCCTGTCCCGTTTGTGGCCTCTGGGGTCCTTTCCTCTGGCATTACGGTTTCTAGGTGGGGGGAAGTGTGTCGGGGTTCATCCCACTCCATGGGGTTCCTCGGGAGTAGTGTAGTTTGCCGTGGATCTGGTTCGTCTGGAGGCGCCCTGCTCCCTTCCCGGATTTCCAGGAGGTGGGGCAGGGTGTCCTGCAGATGACGGGTGTATCTCCAGAGGCTGCCTGTCAGTTCTGGAAGGTGGCAGCCAAGGGGGGTATGCTTTGTTGCAGGTATCGGACCACCCTCTCTTTTGTCCACCGAGGTAGCTCGGTGGTTGTGAGGTTGCTATCCTGGAGCGCTGGTTTACTGGTGTGAAGGATAGAGTATGGCACAGGTTCCATGCTGCATCTGTACTGCTGGGGGTGTTGAGGTCTTCTTGGATGAAGGGGGAAGCACTTAAAGCCCTTTCATGCCTTCTAGTAACTGTCCTTGCGCTTTCCCTCTTTCTTTTTTTCTTTCCTTTTTTTTTTAAAATAATAATAAGAAAGAAGTACCATCATCATGGAGACTTCGTTCCATGACCCACCTCCTACCAGGCCCTTTTTTGTTACTGCATCATGTTCTGGCCCGGCTTCGTTATTGGACCATTCTCTAGACTTTTCTCATACCCTTGTACATCCTGCTGGTGATGCTTCGTCACCTGCTCCAGGTGCCGAGGCTCCGCCCATTTCTTCTAGTGTCTCTGACCCTTGCACGTCTCTAACTATGAGTCCGGCTTCCCCAAATACAGTGCGATGATTTTCAGATCACCTATTTGCCTTAGGTCAGGCCGCCCATGGTCCTACGTCTAAATGTTCCAGACCATTTGCTGACAACGGTCCTTCGATTTTTAATCATTCCACCTACATAGCATCCACTTCCTTTATGCACCATGTTTACAAGTACACAGTGGACCAAATAATTTTCCCTTGCAACCGACGTCTCCTACTGATTATCTTTCAGACCACAGTATCGGTAAAGCTCTCTTACAACATGTTGGCCAAAATATATCCTTTCACACTCTTCACAGCAGTGCATGCATCGTTACAGTTCAGAATGCACGTCAAGCATTCCCATCTTACTATTATTGATAATGTTCCTATCACACTTCACAAGCATTCTACTCTCAATTCTTGCAGTGGTACGGTGGTCTTACAGCATACCATTGTACAGTGTGATTTTTCTGTCTTGCAGTGACGATATTTTAAAGAAACTGGCCCTCAGGGCCTTCCGATTCTCAAAGTGGATATGTATGTCCTGCCCACTTGCAGGCAGAGGCGCTTTCCCAGTAACATCGCCCATTTAACCTTTGACTGTCGTGAGCTTCCGTCCTCCGTTTATATCACAGGATATCGCCTAGGGGTCCATAATGTGGTCCCTATGCCCCAACAGTTGGTGCTTCGGACATCCAGCTAAATACTGCAGGTCTGTGGTGGAGTGCACAGTCTGCGGTGCCACGGATCATGATGATACATCTTGCAGTCTTCCTTTATTTGTCTTAATTGCAACGAAACTCACCCTTCTTTTTCCCATCGATGTCAGGTCTATCTTAATGAACAAAATCCGTTGTCTTAAGGAGAGCGAAGGCTTTACTTATGGTATGGCTGTCTCTCGGTGCCACCGTCAGGGAAATCTTCCTTGTGTTCCTTATTCTTGAATAACTAGGAGACCTACAACCTCGGCGGTCTCCCCGCCTACCAGCTCCTCTGGGGCCATGTCTTCCAGGGTTACCCCCATATCTAATTCTTTTGTGGTTTTGCCCTCTGAAACCCCACCTCCTTACCTCTTCCTACCTTTACTTCTTCAGCTTCTCACCCGCTAGTTTCTTAGTCTGGGAGGCCTTACACGCATGCACTCTCTTCGCGCCTCTCACCTGCGAAGTTGGACCTGTCCCCTAACCCCAAATCTCTTCACATTCCTCCGGCGCTTACAATTCCCCAACAGTTCTCCTTTTCGGCCTTGGTGCCTAGTTCTCACCCCCTTTCTAACTCTCACACGAAAGTGGAGGTTCACCCATTCCTCGTGTGGTCCCCTCTTCTCCTGTTCCCTCCCAGGCTTCTTCTCCAGCCCCCTTCCTCTCCTGGTCCCCCACAGTTCTCTTCTTAACATAACAAAAAAAGGCACAATACTGTGACTGGAACAAACCACAAATAACCCTACATAGGAGGAGCTTGATGACGTTTCGGTCCAACTTGGACCATTTACAAAGTCACACTAACAAAAAAAAAGAGGAGGGAGTATATATAGAGCCAGCAGACAGGTCTCTATGCCCCAACAGTTGGTGCTTCGGACATCCAGCTAAATACTGCAGGTCTGTGGTGGAGTGCACAGTCTGCGGTGCCACGGATCATGCTGATACATCTTGCAGTCTTCCTTTACTTGTCTTAATTGCAACGAAACTCACCCTTCTTTTTCCCATCGATGTCAGGTCTATCTTAATGAACGAAATCCGTTGTCTTAAGGAGAGCGAAGGCTTTACTTATGGTATGGCTGTCTCTCGGTGCCACCGTCAGGGAAATCTTCCTTGTGTTCCTTATTCTTGAATAACTAGGAGACCTACAACCTCGGCGGTCTCCCGCCTACCAGCTCCTCTGGTGCCATGTCTTCCAGGGTTACCCCATATCTAATTCTTTTGTGGTTTTGCCCTCTGAAACCCCACCTCCTTACCTCTTCCTACCTTTACTTCTTCAGCTTCTCACCCGCTAGTTTCTTAGTCTGGGAGGCCTTACACGCATGCACTCTCTTCGCGCCTCTCACCTGCGAAGTTGGACCTGTCCCCTAACCCCAAATCTCTTCACATTCCTCCGGCGCTTACAATTCCCCAACAGTTCTCCTTTTCGGCCTTGGTGCCTAGTTCTCACCCCCTTTCTAACTCTCACACGAAAGTGGAGGTTCACCCATTCCTCGTGTGGTCCCCTCTTCTCCTGTTCCCTCCCAGGCTTCTTCTCCAGCCCCTTCCTCTCCTGGTCCCCACAGTTCTCTTCTTAATATAACAAAAAAGGCACAATACTGTGACTGGAACAAACCACAAATAACCCTCACATAGGAGGAGCTTGCGATGACGTTTCGGTCCAACTTGGACCATTTACAAAGTCACACTAACAAAAAAAAAGAGGAGGGAGTATATATAGAGCCAGCAGACAGGTCTCTATGCCCCAACAGTTGGTGCTTCGGACATCCAGCTAAATACTGCAGGTCTGTGGTGGAGTGCACAGTCTGCGGTGCCACGGATCATGCTGATACATCTTGCAGTCTTCCTTTACTTGTCTTAATTGCAACGAAACTCACCCTTCTTTTTCCCATCGATGTCAGGTCTATCTTAATGAACGAAATCCGTTGTCTTAAGGAGAGCGAAGGCTTTACTTATGGTATGGCTGTCTCTCGGTGCCACCGTCAGGGAAATCTTCCTTGTGTTCCTTATTCTTGAATAACTAGGAGACCTACAACCTCGGCGGTCTCCCCGCCTACCAGCTCCTCTGGTGCCATGTCTTCCAGGGTTACCCCCATATCTAATTCTTTTGTGGTTTTGCCCTCTGAAACCCCCACCTCCTTACCTCTTCCTACCTTTACTTCTTCAGCTTCTCACCCGCTAGTTTCTTAGTCTGGGAGGCCTTACACGCATGCACTCTCTTCGCGCCTCTCACCTGCGAAGTTGGACCTGTCCCCTAACCCCAAATCTCTTCACATTCCTCCGGCGCTTACAATTCCCCAACAGTTCTCCTTTTCGGCCTTGGTGCCTAGTTCTCACCCCCTTTCTAACTCTCACACGAAAGTGGAGGTTCACCCATTCCTCGTGTGGTCCCCTCTTCTCCTGTTCCCTCCCAGGCTTCTTCTCCAGCCCCCTTCCTCTCCTGGTCCCCCACAGTTCTCTTCTTAACATAACAAAAAAAGGCACAATACTGTGACTGGAACAAACCACAAATAACCCTCACATAGGAGGAGCTTGCGATGACGTTTCGGTCCAACTTGGACCATTTACAAAGTCACACTAACAAAAAAAAAGAGGAGGGAGTATATATAGAGCCAGCAGACAGGTCTCTATGCCCCAACAGTTGGTGCTTCGGACATCCAGCTAAATACTGCAGGTCTGTGGTGGAGTGCACAGTCTGCGGTGCCACGGATCATGCTGATACATCTTGCAGTCTTCCTTTACTTGTCTTAATTGCAACGAAACTCACCCTTCTTTTTCCCATCGATGTCAGGTCTATCTTAATGAACGAAATCCGTTGTCTTAAGGAGAGCGAAGGCTTTACTTATGGTATGGCTGTCTCTCGGTGCCACCGTCAGGGGAATCTTCCTTGTGTTCCTTATTCTTGAATAACTAGGAGACCTACAACCTCGGCGGTCTCCCCGCCTACCAGCTCCTCTGGTGCCATGTCTTCCAGGGTTACCCCCATATCTAATTCTTTTGTGGTTTTGCCCTCTGAAACCCCCACCTCCTTACCTCTTCCTACATTTACTTCTTCAGCTTCTCACCCACTAGTTTCTTAGTCTGGGAGGCCTTGCACGCATGCACTCTCTTCGCACCTCTCACCTGCGAAGTTGGACCTGTCCCCTAACCCCAAATCTCTTCACATTCCTCCGGCGCTTACAATTCCCCAACAGTTCTCCTTTTCGGCCTTGGTGCCTAGTTCTCACCCCCTTTCTAACTCTCACACGAAAGTGGAGGTTCACCCCTTCCTCGTGTGGTCCCCTCTTCTCCTGTTCCCTCCCAGGTTTCTTCTCCAGCCCCCTTCCTCTCCTGGTCCCCCACAGTTCTCTTCTTAACATAACAAAAAAAGGCACAATACTGTGACTGGAACAAAACACAAATAACCCTCACATAGGAGGAGCTTGCGACGACGTTTCGGTCCAACTTGGACCATTTACAAAGTCACACTAACAAAAAAAAAAGGAGGGAGTATATATAGAGCCAGCAGACAGGTATCTCATGGAGCGACACCCTATTCCTCTCTGAGATTTTGGGGTCCCAATATCGGTTTCCAATTTCTTGTGGATTGTCCGGTTTATCAACTAGCTCACAGAATTTACCTCCACCATAACCACCGCTCTACCACTCTTACTTTATCTTTTCTTCTTGCTATGGCCTTCACTTTTTTACTTTTTGTCAGCAACTGCTTTACTACACGAACTTGATGTATATCCCCTTGCATCCCTTCCAGCCCTTTTCTTCCATCACTTCTGATCCCCTTTCCAACTAGCTGTTTATAGACCCGGCACTATTTTCTGCCACGCAGCACTGTATGACCTTTGTCAGTCTAGTGCTTTATTTGATTATAATAATCATCAAGACTACGGTACTGAACACCTAGACGGAGGCAATGATTACCTCATCTTCTTCCTCTTCAGTCTTCATTATTGTACTGATAAAGCCACTGGTTGGCTAAACATCTACAGAATAAGAGACTTTTTTTTTTCCATGATCTGAGGGTCTATGATCCTATTGACCTCTTCAAGGGGGGGGGCCTCCTTGCTGTGGTGAAGAGGCTTTTGGTCTGAGAAATTGGACCTTTCATTCTTCCTTCGACCAAATCTAACTGCCCCAACTCCTCCCATCCCTACCCCATTCTTCCCTTCCCACCTCCTTTCCCCATCCTTCCCACTCTTTCCCTTCCTGTTTTCGGCCTTTGAGGTCCTCCCTTCGAAATTATAGCTTTTATGTTGCAGGAAGGGTGTCGATGTCCATCCTATTCCATCGATGCCCTTGGTAGCGGTGTTGTTTGCTGTGGAAACTGGATCTTCTGGGGGATGCTCCGATCTAGTAGTATGTCATTGATGGGTGTCAAAACGCGTCCGTCTTGTTCCGTGTTTTTTCGTGTTTTTCGCGGTCTCTTCTACGTGCTAGAACCTTAAAACTGTGCCAGTGATCATATAAGGTACATCCCTCCAGTACTCACAACAAATCAGGCAAAAAAACAGTTATACCGAGTCAAAAAAACAAGGGAATTAGTGTCTACCTGGAATCTACCTGGAGAGAATTCCAGGGGTCAACGCCCCCGCGGCCCAGTCCGTGACCAGGCCTACTGTTGGACCAGAGCCTGATCAACCAGGCTGTTACTGCTGGCCGCACGCAGTCCAACGTACGAACCACAGCCCGGCTGGTCAGGTACCGACTTTAGGTGTCTGTCCAGTGCCTGCTTGAAGACAGCCAGGGGTTTGTTGGTAATCCCCCTGATGTATGCTGGGAGGCAGTTGAACAATCTTGGGCTCCTGACACTTATTGTGTTGTCCCTCAACGTGCTAGTGGCACCCCTGCTCTTCATTGGGGGGATGTTACATCGCCTGCCGAGTCTTTTGCTTTCGTAGGGAGTGATTTTTGTGTGCAAGTTTGGTACCAAGCCCTCGAGAATTTTCCATGTGTATATAATAATGTATCTCTCCCGCCTGCGTTCTAGAGAGTACAAGTTTAGAAACTTCAAGCGTTCCCAGTAGTTGAGGTGGTTTATCGCACTTATGCGTGCGGTGAAGGTTCTCTGCACATTTTCAAGGTCAGCAATTTCACCCGCCTTGAAAGGTGCCGTTAGTGTGCAGCAATATTCTAGCCTAGATAGAACAAGCGATCTGTAAAGTGTCAACATGGGCTTGGCATCCCTGGTTTTGAAGGTTCTCATTATCCATCCTGTCATTTTTCGAGCAGATGCAATTGCTACTTTGTTATGGTCCTTGAAGGTGAGATCCTCTGACATGATCACTCCCAGGTCTTTGACATTAGTTTTTCGCTCTATTGTGTGGTTGGAATTAGTTTTGTACTCCGAAGAGATTTTAATTTCTTCACGTTTTCCGTATCTGAGTAATTGAAATTTCTCATCATTGAACTTCATATTGTTTTCTGCAGCCCATTTAAAGATTTGGTTTATGTCTGCTTGGAGTCTAGCCGTGTCTTCAACGGTGGACACTGTCATACAGATTCGGGTGTCATCTGCAAAGGAAGACACAGCACTGTGGCTTATATCCCTGTCAATATCTGATATGAGGATGAGGAATAGGATGGGAGCAAGTACTGTGCCTTGTGGAACAAAGCTTTTCACAGTAGCTGCCTCAGACTTTACTCTGTTGACTACTACTCTTTGTGTTCTACATGTTAGGAAATTATAGATCCATCTACCAACTTTTCCTGTTATTCCTTTATCACGCATTTTGTGTGCTATTACACCATGGTCACACTTGTCAAAGGCTTTTGCAAAATCTGTGTATATAACATCTGCATTCTGTTTATCTTCTAGAGCATCCAGGACCTTGTCGTAGTGGTCCAGTAGTTGGGACAGACAGGAGCGGCCTGCTCTAAACCCATGCTGTCCTGGGTTGTGCAATTGATGGGTATCAAGATGGGTGGCGATCTTGCTTCTTAGAACCCTTTCATAGTGCCTTAATGCCAGAGGGGAACTTAAGTGCCGTGTGAAATAATAAAACAACGTATATTTGTCAGAGGAAGAAAAGTCTCCCTGAAAATAGGGTGAAGATAGATCTGTATAGTGAATATCTCAGTGGTGCCGTAGTATACAGATAAGTTAATAGATGGTAAAGTGGAAACTAAGGCGGAAGTGTAGGCCTAACGAGTTTCGTGTTTGAAATCAGTTGCCAGCGGCCACCGGGTCCTTACCACGCAAGTCCATGTATTGATAATTTTAAACTGTTAGTATACCTGACCAAAAACTAGTGATTACATTGATATAAAAAATCTATGAAATACGAAAAGGTGCTCAATCTTGAGGAAATACGTAATTTGTCTAGCTGAAAAATACGATAAACAGTGTCGAGTTGTGAGTTGTCAGTGAACGATTTCACCAACATAAGTCCGTATATCTTCCAGTCATCATAGAAAACCAGCAGTGTTGTGGTGTAGTAAAAACAAAAACTAAACCCAGTAGAGTGAACCATAAGTGCACAGAAACCCAGGTGTTAAACCGGGGTGAGGTTTACCAGGGTGCCAGAAGTAAACAGGGTGCCAGAGGTAAACCAGGGTGCCAGAGGTACGGCCGCCTGTCACAGTAGGAGCTGCCAGAAGGACCGGTTTTTATCTCCAACACGCAAGTTATACTTGTTACAAAATGACACGATATCTATTAATAATAGATATCTCCAGAGAACACTAAAAGGAAAGCCCGTCTAGCATCCAGCCTGTTACTGGGCTTTTGCAACAAAGTCAGTATCCTAGTTCAGTTATCCGACATATTATATAGATTAAGGGGATTGCAACTGATAGGGTACTAACCAAAGTAAATGATTTAAAAGATTTATTAACAAAGTGAGAAAATCTAGGGTAGCAAAGTAAATCAAATATAAAGATATTAATTAAGATATCAATTAGGATAATTAGGAGGGTAGCTCCTACACTGCTCTCATATACAATAAGTCTGTGCTGAGGGCACATATATATATAAATGACTCAGAAGTACCATCAGGTACGATGTCAGTAATAACAATAATATATACAAATAATAATAAATGTGTGTACGAGTGTGCTCCCGGTAACTATGACTCGACTCAACCAGTGCACGACAGAACAACTTCTCATAAGCTAGCTGTACTAACCAACTGACAATCAGAACAGCTTGATTGTCCGGTAAAATGACCACTTCGCAGAACAGCAATATAACAGGCAACAGCAACACAGCATCAGGATCAAGGAGATAGAAAATCGACCCTAACTGGGGACCATCAGTAGATCCTCCAAAACAGTCATTAAACTCCCTTTCAACTGAAACTAGGTTCAGCATAAACAATCCCAAACTGTGGCGGTGCACAGATTCCTTATCGAATTAGGTCCAGAGCTATAGCTTGAGACCTGAGTTGTATCAGAGTGTCAATGTGACACACAACCCAGAACAACGTCGAAAAATCACGGTCTAGTCTATTCTCTGTGAACAGAGTTACACAGAGTTCTGAGAAGTATGCTTCGCCTCACCAACGAGTGCATACTCTACCCAACAGAGTCTAAAGTCGATAAAACAAGAAGAAATGGAGTGAGGTGTTAACTCGACGAGGTCAGCAGGTCAGAGAGAGAGAGGAAGGAGGAACAACCACCCAACTCAGGTGTGTCCAGAGACTGACTCCCCCCAGCAACTAGATGCCGGCAGCGTAACAGTCGTTTGCCAACACCAAGGCAGTTACTACACACTCTCGAGCACAACATAAAATATTACATCCTACCTAAAGTAAATAAATACAAATGATAATCTAATAATAATATAAAGCAAAATATTAACGATTTAGCTATAATCGAGAATATTCGCAATATAAAATTATAGAAAATGGAAATATACATTATGTACATTGGCGCAACATACTTTTGCACCATACCGATCATTATTACTCTGTTTAATCATCTTCCAGTGGTCTGTCTCGCGTAACCCAAACAATCCCTACAGGATTCATTAAATAAGTGGATCTCGTCAGATCCAAGAAATAAGGAAACCATTAACTGGATTCAAAACTGGTATCCTTGTCCTGATTCAATAAGCGGACGGAGTTTTAGGGGACCTTATCAAACACCCAAACAATAACAATAACAATAACAATAACTTAAAGTGGTAAGATTGTCCTAACAATTACACATGCAAATAAAATAGATATGATACAAATAGATGGATCACTACTTCAGGGAAGCTATTAGTAGAATATACAGTAAAACATCTAACAAAATCAATCATGAAACCCTGTGTAGTATGCAAACACACAAACAAATGTTCCACTGCATGGATTACATGCAATTTTTGTGGTAAATGCTGCCACGCCCCTTGTGTAGACATCCAAGAATCTACTACACGAGATATTAAACAAGGGAAGTGTTTTTGGGTATGTCCAAATGAGACCGAACTGTGGAATAAAATCACATCGATATTAAAAGATGACAACACCAAATCGGACTTCATAAAAAACATGACAGCTTTCTATAACAGTTGGGAAAGTAAAAAATCAGGGCCAGATGGTGCTACTGCCCCTGGTACAGATATTAAAATGGTTGACAGTAAATGTAAGAATGGAGAAATAAATGATTGTGACCTGAAGAGGGACAGGAGCTCTAGTGAAATAAATGATGGGGAAACAGGTGTAGACAAGGACACACAAAAAACAGTGCTACAAACTAGCAATACCATGGTAGATAGTAAACAAGGGGATGCCCAGGAAAATACTAAAGATAAATTACCGGAAACAGTTGAAAGCTCCATTGTTAGCACTAGTAACGAAGACAGACACGAGACAGGAACACACCCACCAATGGGGAACAGTCACAAAACACCAGGGCAAACGGAAACCAGGCCTATGTGAATATTATGCACTTGGTATCTGCAGGCATGGAAAATCAGATGGGACATGCAATTATGATCACCCCAGAAAATGCCGTGCCCATATGAAAACAGGCAAATGCAACCTCCAGTCCTGTAAGTTTTTCCACCCTGAAATGTGCCACACATCAATTCAGGAAAGACAGTGCTATAACTTATATTGCCAGGCATACCACCTAAAGAGTACGAGGCGACACAGAACATCCAGACCATGGCAAAATCAGGGTAGCCACAGCCACTCCGGAGAGAGAGGTTTTTTAGTACCAGGAAAGAAAAAAAGCTGGCAGGAAATGACAGAAATTGTACACCAACTGCAATCATTTCTGGAGTGGAATCACAGCCAATGGCCTCCACTCCAATACAACAGATATTAGTGCCAGGAAAAAAAGACCCCCTTCCCATACCACCAATACCACTAATCCAACTACATACATCTTTGCTAATATACAGGGTCTAAAGCCAGCAACAAACAACAAGGTACCTTACATTCGTGGACTGCTTACAGAGTCAAATGCTATGTTTGCGGCTTTCACAGAGACCCACATAAGAGATCACTTGGACAATGAAATATGGATCCCGGGCTACAACCTATACAGGTGTGACAGAGTGAACAGGCAAAAAGGGGAGGTTGGCCTGTATATCACAGAGTCACTTATATGTTCAGAACTACTAAATGCCTCAAATGATGTAGTTGAAGTATTAGCAATAAAGGTCGAGAATCAAAACCTGGTCATCATGGTTGTCTACAAGCCCCCGGATGCAACGTCCCAACAATTCCAGGAACAGCTTCTGAAAATTGACCACTGTCTGGAAAATCTTTCAGCTCCTGCCCCCAACATCTTGCTACTGGGGGATTTCAACCTCAGGCACCTAAAATGGAGGAACATTGCAAACAATGCGGTAGCAGAGATAACACCAGGAGGCAGCTCAGATGAAAATTCACACATGCATGAACTTTTAAATCTTTGCACCAAGTTCACCTTAAACCAGCATATAGTAGAGCCTACAAGATTAGAGAATACGCTGGACCTCATCTTCACCAACAATGATGATCTGATACGAAATGTCATCATATCAAAAACAATATACTCAGATCACAACATAATAGAGGTCCAGACATGCATGCAGGGAGCCCCAGATCAACAAAATGTGATCAGCCGCGAGGGAGCCTTCTCCAAATTCAACTTCAATAACAAAAACATAAGGTGGGACAAAGTAAACCAAGTCCTAAATGATATAAACTGGGAAGATTGCCTAAGCATCACGGATCCCAACCTATGTCTAGACCAAATTAACTCTGTGGCACTCGAGGTTTGCTCAAGGCAAATTCCCTTAAGGAAAAGGAGGAGAAGATGCAAACTAGAAAGAGAGAGGTGCTCCCTATACAGGCGAAGGCAAAGAATAACGGAGCGGCTACAGGAGGCCAACATATCTGAAATACGTAGGGAGACACTAGTCAGAGAAATAGCAAACATCGAATTAAAACTAAAGGAATCTTACAGGAATCAAGAAACGTGGGAAGAACTAAAAGCAATAAATGAAATTGAAAGAAACCCAAAGCATTTCTTTTCTTATGCAAAATCAAAGTCGAGAACAACAACCAGTATTGGGCCCCTACTTAAACGGGATGGGTCCTACACAGATGACAGCAAGGAAATGAGTGAGTTACTAAAGTCCCAGTATGACTCAGTTTTTAGCGAGCCGCTAACCAGACTGAAAATCGAAGACCTAAATGAATTTTTTATGAGAGTGCCACAGAACTTGACAGACGCATGCCTATCTGACATCACCACGACGCCAAATGACTTCGAAAAGGCAATAAATGACATGCCCATGCACTCCGCTCCAGGCCCAGACTCATGGAACTCCGTGTTCATCAAGAACTGCAAGAAGCCCCTATCACGTGCTTTTAACATCCTATGGAGAGGGAGCATGGACACTGGGGTCGTCCCGAAGTTACTAAAAACAACAGACATAGCCCCACTCCACAAAGGGGGCAGTAAAGCAATAGCAAAGAACTACAGACCAATAGCGCTAACGTCCCATATCATAAAAATCTTTGAAAGGGTTCTAAGAAGCAAGATCGCCACTCATCTAGATACCCATCAATTGCACAACCCAGGACAGCATGGGTTTAGAGCAGGCCGCTCCTGTCTGTCCCAACTACTGGACCACTACAACAAGGTCCTGGATGCTCTAGAAGACAAACAGAATGCAGATGTTATATACACAGACTTTGCAAAAGCCTTTGACAAGTGTGACCATGGTGTAATAGCACACACAATGCGTGATAAAGGAATAACAGGAAAAGTTGGTAGATGGATCTATAATTTTCTAACAAGTAGAACACAAAGAGTAGTAGTCAACAGAGTAAAGTCTGAGGCAGCTACTGTGAAAAGCTCTGTTCCACAAGGCACAGTACTTGCTCCCATCCTGTTCCTCATCCTCATATCGGACATAGACAGGGATATAAGCCACAGTGCTGTGTCTTCCTTTGCAGATGACACCGAATCTATATGACAATGTCCACCGTTGAAGACACTGCAAGACTCCAAGCAGACATAAACCAAATCTTTAAATGGGCTGCAGAAAACAATATGAAGTTCAATGATGAGAAATTTCAATTACTCAGATACGGAAAACGTGAAGAAATTAAAATCTCTTCGGAGTACAAAACTAATTCCAACCACACAATAGAGCGAAAACTAATGTCAAAGACCTGGGAGTGATCATGTCAGAGGATCTCACCTTCAAGGACCATAACAAAGTAGCAATTGCATCTGCTAGAAAATGACAGGATGGATAATGAGAACCTTCAAAACCAGGGATGCCAAGCCCATGTTGACACTTTACAGATCGCTTGTTCTATCTAGGCTGGAATATTGCTGCACACTAACTGCACCTTCAAGGTGGGTGAAATTGCTGACCTTGAAAATGTGCAGAGAACCTTCATGGCACGCATAACTGCGATAAACCACCTCAATTACTGGGAACGCTTGAAGTTCCTAAACCTGTACTCTCTAGAACGCAGGCGGGAGAGATACATTATTATATACACATGGAAAATTCTCGAGGGACTAGTACCAAACTTGCACACGAAAATCACTCCCTACGAAAGCAAAAGACTCGGCAGGCGATGTAACATCCCCCCAATGAAGAGCAGGGGTGTCACTAGCACGTTGAGGGACAACACAATAAGTGTCAGGGGCCCAAGATTGTTCAACTGCCTCCCAGCATACATCAGGGGGTTTACCAACAAACCCCTGGCTGTCTTCAAGCAGGTACTGGACAGGCACCTAAAGTCGGTACCTGACCAGCCAGGCTGTGGTTCGTACTTTGGACTGTGTGCGGCCAGCAGTAACAGCCTGGTTGATCAGGCTCTGGTCCAACATGAGGCCTGGTCACGGACCGGGCCGCGGGGGCGTTGACCCCTGGAATTCTCTCCAGGTAAACTCCAGGAGTCCCGTAGGGTGGTTTACAATGTCCTTTGGGTGACCGGTGTATCTATGGAGGCTGCCTCTCAGCTGTGGGAGGATGTGGGCGAAGGATTTCCGACTGCCCTCTCTTTTGTCCACCGAGGTGGCTCACTGGATGTGAGGGTGCTATTCTGGATTGCTTGTGTACCAGTGTGAAGGGAAGGGTAGGGTAGGGCACAGGTTCCATGCCACATCTGCACTACCGGCTGCACTGCATTTTTCGGAAAAAAGAAACCTTGCCATGGAGTCCCATATCCATGAAATTCCTCCTCCTGGACCCCTTTCTCCTGCGGTGCCCCCTCACAATCCTGCCTCGTTATTAAACCATTATTCAGACCTTTCTAACATCCCAGTAATTTCTCCAGGCACCATTTCGTTTCCCACCTCTGGTACCTCTGTCTGACTCTTTTGATACATTTGACCTCCACACATCTTTGACCATGCTTTTGGCTACTCTCCATACAGTGTAATGATTTTCAGAAGGCCCACCCATTTCAGGACGGACCCACTCTGGTCCCTCATCTAAATGACCAAGACCTTTAACGGATGACACTGTCCCGGTTACTTCTCGCTATTCCCAGAAACGAC
>WNWK01015945.1:15000-46298 GCA_009830355.1 Cherax destructor | reverse complement strand
CCTGATGTTACGGCAGACTGAAGTGTTGTAGGTAGTTCCTGCCTGATATGACGGCAGGCTGAAATGTGGTACGTAGTTCCTGCCTGATGTGATGACAGACTGAAGTGTAGTAGGTAGTTCCTGCTTGATGTGACGGCAGACTGAAGTGTGGTAGGTAGTTCCTGCCTGATGTGACGGCAGGCTGAAGTGTGGTAGGTAGTTCCAGCCTGATGTGACGGCAGGCTGAAGTGTGGTAGGTAGTTCCTGCCTGATGTGACGGCAGACTGAAGTGTGGTAGGTAGTTCCTGCCTGATGTGACGGCAGACTGAAGTGTGGTAGGTAGTTCCTGCCTGATGTGACGACAGACTGAAGTGTGGTAGGTAGTTCCTGCCTGATGTGACGGCAGACTGAAGTGTAGTAGGTAGTTCCAGCCTGATGTGACGGCAGACTGAAGTGTGGTAGGTAGTTCCTGCCTGATGTGACGGCAGACTGAAGTGTGGTAGGTAGTTCCTGCCTGATGTGACGGCAGGCTGAAGTGTGGTAGGTAGTTCCAGCCTGATGTGACGGCAGACTGAAGTGTGGTAGGTAGTTCCTGCCTGATGTGACGGCAGACTGAAGTGTGGTAGGTAGTTCCTGCCTGATGTGACGGCAGACTGAAGTGTGGTAGGTAGTTCCTGCCTGATGTGACGACAGACTGAAGTGTAGTAGGTAGTTAATGCCTGATGTGACGGCAGACTGAAGTGTAGTAGGTAGTTCCAGCCTGATGTGACGGCAGACTGAAGTGGTAGGTAGTTCCTGCCTGATGTGACGGCAGACTGAAGTGTAGTAGGTAGTTCCTGCCTGATGTGACGCCAGACTGAAGTGTGGTAGGTAGTTCCTGCCTGATGTTGTAGACAGCCTGACTGTCTGCATAGACAGCCCATGCTGTCTGCCAGCTGAGTTCATATTTCGTGCCATGCTAGTTTCCATAGTATTCCGCCAGAGGGCAAGCCTGGTAGGCGTACCCACGTCTACCAGACTCGCCCTGGCCCACACTCACTTGGCGCCCAAACTTCACTCAGTCAATAGGCCTACTCCTCTCCCTCTCGCACGGGGCATGGCCCTGGGCCATGGCCACAGACACGCAGCCTGTTACCCGCACCTTTATTACAAATAAACTAAGAAGCCTCCGAAGCCTTAATGAAGTTATCTACCACTTCATCAGTCTCTACAAGAAGCATCCGTCTCTCAACGAGTTATCCTGATGTCGTGTCTGCAAATCTCAGCATCCAGACACAGGTACATGCAGGATTCAGGCCGAAATTTGTCTAATTCTCCGAGAAATGGCGTCACTGACTTCACGCCACAGCGTCCCATGCTGTTTCTCAGTCACGTGCTCAGCCTTGCCAGCATGTTCTGCTGTTATTGTTCAGCTCAGCACAACTATTTCAGCACTTCAGAGGTGAGTTTGTGGTGATTTCCCAGTGTGAGCGTCTCGTGTGTTGTGGGTGAGGGAGGTAGGCGCGCGGCCCTGTCTCTCACCATACACACCCGCCCTAGTGTACGCCGCCACACACCACTCACTGCCCACTCCCTCTATGCTGTTTCCTGTGAATTTCCTTGTGAATTCTTGCCAGAACTGTGTATCCGAGTGTCGAGGCCACTCGAAGCCACGTGTGACCACGTGTGGGTCTGCGCCTACATCAACCCATGACGTCACCACCATGCTGCTGACGTCACGATGCTGCCGACTCCACGACGTCACTCCACTGATGTCACTTCGCGATGTCGCCCCATGACATCCATCATCATGTCACTCCAGAACGTCACCTCGCGACGTCACCCACGATGTTGCCTGACGTTCCTCGCGACGTCTGCTGACATCACTCGCGATGTCACGCCTTACATCACCCATATGATGTCCCGAGTGCTGTAGTTTCACCGTGTGCATTTTATTTTCATTATTTGTCGAGAAGTTTGAGAGAAGATATAAGTCGAGTGTTCATTATTCCTCTCAGTCAGTGTTCTCACATGTTCGTGTATTGCTTAGTGACGATTTTTATACAGAAAACCGTCATTTGCTAGTAAGCCATGTTGTACCACATGTGTAGTATGTGTGCAGTTTCTCGTGTGTCCTATGTAGCACCTGTGTGTTACTTTGTCACCCAGTGTGTGACCCGTGCCCCGCGCGCTTGACAGCTGACATTTGTCAGTCCAGGCGTCAGTTACGAGCGTTCGAGCGCCTTGTACAGAAAGCTCTTATTGTTCGCCGCTCGTAGATGCTTTTGTTGAATCGTACCCGCGACGATTCTCCCATCGAGACCGTTCCACTTCACCTCCAAGACCGTCAGTCCAGTTATTGCAGATGACCAGTCTGGGGACGCTTACACTGCCCTCTGCTGTAACTTCTACTGTCGAGAGATGACACTCGTCAAGCCGCAGTTAAGCCTGTTGGCAGGCGACTGTCAGCCTCGTGTCACAGCTTCAGTGAGCAGCCTGCACAAAGTTGATGTCACTTTGACTGCTAGCCCACTCACTGCAGTATGGTGTATGCTGTTACGACCTCCAGATGTTTCGCCGAGTCGTCCCTGTCACGACTCACTCCACACTCGCCAGCAGCGACAGCTCCAGCGACAGTACCAGTCGAGGAATGTCCTCCTGAGTCGCTTGCCAGTCCTGTCCTGTTGCGACTACTGACGACGCCTCACTCGAGGGCACCAACAGTTGTGCCCCAGGTTGAGTGACCCCTGCAGCGACTACTACTATGTCTGCTTCACATCCCAGAGGAGACCGTAACCTGTTACGTCGCAGCTCAGCCGAAGCTGTCTCCCGTGTTGCAGTATGTATCCAGACGCAGGAAGGCGCGCAGTGCTGCATCGACGCTCACTGCCTTAGACCACGAAGCACACCGTTTTTTTCTTCCCTCTCTTGAGGAAGTTTTTTTTTCTATGTCCATATGTTTATGTATATATGTTTTTTCTTTCGTGTTCTGTGACCTGTTCTTGCGGAGAGAGACCCGAGTTTTTTAATGCCATTCATGGTCGGGTCGACCATGGTAGCGTGACCGAGCGATGTAGACAGCCTGACTGTCTGCATAGACAGCCCATGCTGTCTGCCAGCTGAGTTCATATTTCGTGCCATGCTAGTTTCCATAGTATTCCGCCAGAGGGCAAGCCTGGTAGGCGTACCCACGTCTACCAGACTCGCCTGGCCCACACTCACTTGGCGCCCAAACTTCACTCAGTCAATAGGCCTACTCCTCTCCCTCTCGCACGGGGCATGGCCCTGGGCCATGGCCACAGACACGCAGCCTGTTACCCGCACCTTTATTACAAATAAACTAAGAAGCCTCCGAAGCCTTATCATTTCAACCACGCCTCCAAGAAACGCCAACTAAGGGGCGTTATAATGTGACGGCAGACTGAAGTGTGGTAGGTAGTTCCTGCCTGATGTGATGACAGACTGAAGTGTAGTAGGTAGTTCCTGCTTGATGTGACGGCAGACTGAAGTGTGGTAGGTAGTTCCTGCCTTATGTGACGGCAGACTGAAGTGTGGTAGGTAGTTCCTGCCTGATGTGACGACAGACTGAAGTGTAGTAGGTAGTTCCTGCCTGATGGACGGCAGACTGAAGTGTTGAGGAGTTCCTCCTGATGCTGCGCAGACTGAAGTGTGGTAGGTAGTTCTGCCTGATGTGACATCAGGCTGAAGTGTGGTAGGTGTTCCTCCTGCCTGTGACACAAGGCTGAGTGTGTAGTAGTTCCCAGCCTGATGTGACGGCAGACTGAAGTGTGTAGTGTTCCTGCCTGATGTGACGGCAGACTGAAGTGTCGAGATAGTTTCTGCCATCATGTGACGGCAGACTGACCATGTGTATGGAGGTGTTCAGCCTGATGTGAGGCAGACTGAAGTGTGGTAGGAGTTCCAGCCCTTTGTGCTGACGGCAGAATTGGAAGTGTGTAGGTAGTTCCAGCCTGATGTGACGGCAGACTGAAGTATGGTAGGTAGTTCCTGCCTGAGTGACGACAGACTGAAGTGTAGTGGTATTCCTGCCTGATGTGACAGCAGACTGAAGTGTAGTAGGTAGTTCCAGCCTGATGTGACGGCAGACTGAAGTGTGGTAGGTAGTTCCTGCCTGATGTGACGGCAGACTGAAGTGTGGTAGGTAGTTCCTGCCTGATGTGACGGCAGGCTGAAGTGTGGTAGGTAGTTCCAGCCTGATGTGACGGCAGACTGAAGTGTGGTAGGTAGTTCCTGCCTGATGTGACGGCAGACTGAAGTGTGGTAGGTAGTTCCTGCCTGATGTGACGGCAGACTGAAGTGTGGTAGGTAGTTCCTGCCTGATGTGACGACAGACTGAAGTGTAGTAGGTAGTTAATGCCTGATGTGACGGCAGACTGAAGTGTAGTAGGTAGTTCCAGCCTGATGTGACGGCAGACTGAAGTGTGGTAGGTAGTTCCTGCCTGATGTGACGGCAGACTGAAGTGTAGTAGGTAGTTCCTGCCTGATGTGACGCCAGACTGAAGTGTGGTAGGTAGTTCCTGCCTGATGTGACGGCAGACTGAAGTGTGGTAGGTAGTTCCTGCCTGATGTGATGACAGACTGAAGTGTAGTAGGTAGTTCCTGCTTGATGTGACGGCAGACTGAAGTGTGTAGGTAGTTCCTGCCTTGTGACGGCAGACTGAAGTGTGTGGTAGTTCCTGCCTGATGTGACGACAGACTGAAGTGTAGTAGGTAGTTCCGCCTGATGTGACGGCAGACTGAAGTGTGGTAGGTAGTTCCTGCCTGATGTGACGGCAGACTGAAGTGTGGTAGGTAGTTCCTGCCTGATGTGACATCAGGCTGAGTGTGGTAGGTAGTTCCGCCTGTGTGACGCAGGCTGAAGTGTGTAGTAGTTCCAGCCTGATGTGACGGCAGACTGAAGTGTGGTAGGTAGTTCCTGCCTGATGTGACGGCAGACTGAAGTGTGTAGATAGTTCCTGCCTGATGTGACGGCAGACTGAAGTGTGTAGGTAGTTCCAGCCTGATGTGACGGCAGACTGAGGTGTAGGTAGTTCCAGCCTGATGTGACGGCAGACTGAAGTGTGGTAGGTAGTTCCAGCCTGATGTGACGGCAGACTGAAGTGTGGTAGGTAGTTCCTGCCTGATGTGACGGCAGACTGAAATGTGGTAGGTAGTTCCTGCCTGATGTGACGCAGACTGAAGTGTGGTAGGTAGTTCCTGCCTGATGTGACGGCAGACTGAAGTGTGGTAGAGTAGTTCCTGCCTGATGTGACGGCAGACTGAAGTGTGTAGGTAGTTCCTGCCTGATGTGACGGCAGACTGAAGTGTGGTAGGTAGTTCAGCCTGATGTGACGGCAGACTGAAGTGTGGTAGGTAGTTCCTGCCTGATGTGACGACAGACTGAAGTGTAGTAGGTAGTTCCTGCCTGATGTGACGGCAGACTGAAGTGTGAGGTAGTTCCTGCCTGATGTGACGGCAGACTGAAGTGTGGTAGGTAGTTCCTGCCTATGTGACGGCAGGCTGAAGTGTGGTAGGTAGTTCCTGCCTGTTGTGACGGCAGACTGAAGTGTGGTAGGTAGTTCCTGCCTGATGTGACGGCAGACTGAAGTGTGGTAGGTAGTTCCTGCCTGATGTGACGGCAGACTGAAGTGTGGTAGGTAGTTCCAGCCTGATGTGACGGCAGACTGAAGTGTGTAGGTAGTTCCTGCCTGATGTGACGGCAGACTGAAGTGTAGTAGGTAGTTCCTGCTTGATGTGACGGCAGACTGAAGTGTGGTAGGTAGTTCCTGCCTGATGTGACGGCAGACTGAAGTGTGGTAGGTAGTTCCTGCCTGATGTGACGACAGACTGAAGTGTAGTAGGTAGTTCCTGCCTGATGTGACGGCAGACTGAAGTGTGGTAGGTAGTTCCTGCCTGATGTGACGGCAGACTGAAGTGTGGTAGGTAGTTCCTGCCTGATGTGACGGCAGGCTGAAGTGTGGTAGGTAGTTCCTGCCTGTTGTGACGGCAGGCTGAAGTGTGGTAGGTAGTTCCAGCCTGATGTGACGGCAGACTGAAGTGTGGTAGGTAGTTCCTGCCTGATGTGACGGCAGACTGAAGTGTGGTAGGTAGTTCCTGCCTG
Source organism: Cherax destructor (assembly GCA_009830355.1). Classification (NCBI taxonomy): domain Eukaryota; kingdom Metazoa; phylum Arthropoda; class Malacostraca; order Decapoda; family Parastacidae; genus Cherax; species Cherax destructor. The sequence goes on along the minus strand of WNWK01015945.1, from coordinate 40,219 downwards.
ATGTGACGGCAGACTGAAGTGTGGTAGGTAGTTCCAGCCTGATGTGACGGCAGACTGAAGTGTGGTAGGTAGTTCCAGCCTGATGTGACGGCAGACTGAAGTGTGGTAGGTAGTTCCAGCCTGATGTGACGGCAGACTGAAGTGTGGTAGGTAGTTCCTGCCTGATGTGACGGCAGACTGAAGTGTGGTAGGTAGTTCCTGCCTGATGTGACGGCAGACTGAAGTGTGGTAGGTAGTTCCTGCCTGATGTGACGGCAGACTGAAGTGTGGTAAGTAGTTCCTGCCTGATGTGACGGCAGACTGAAGTGTGGTAGGTAGTTCCTGCCTGATGTGACGGCAGACTGAAGTGTGGTAGGTAGTTCCAGCTTGATGTGACGGCAGACTGAAGTGTGGTAGGTAGTTCCTGCCTGATGTGACGGCAGGCTGAAGTGTGGTACGTAGTTCCTGCCTGATGTGATGACAGACTGAAGTGTAGTAGGTAGTTCCTGCTTGATGTGACGGCAGACTGAAGTGTGGTAGGTAGTTCCTGCCTGATGTGACGGCAGACTGAAGTGTGGTAGGTAGTTCCTGCCTGATGTGACGGCAGACGGAAGTGTGGTAGGTAGTTCCAGCCTGATGTGACGGCAGACTGAAGTGTGGTAGGTAGTTCCAGCATGATGTGACGGCAGACTGAAGTGTGGTAGGTAGTTCCTGCCTGATGTGACGGCAGACTGAAGTGTGGTAGGTAGTTCCTGCCTGATGTGACGGCAGACTGAAGTGTAGTAGGTAGTTCCAGCCTGATGTGACGGCAGGCTGAAGTGTAGTAGGTAGTTCCTGCCTGATGTGACGGCAGGCTGAAGTGTGGTAGGTAGTTCCTGCCTGATGTGACGGCAGGTTGAAGTGCGGTAGGTAGTTCCTGCCTGATGTGACGGCAGACTGAAGTGTAGTAGGTAGTTCCTGCCTGATGTGACGGCAGACTGAAGTGTAGTAGGTAGTTCCTGCCTGATATGACGGCAGACTGAAGTGTAGTAGGTAGTTCCTGCCTGATGTGACGGCAGACTGAAGTGTAGTAGGTAGTTCCTGCCTGATGTGACGACAGACTGAAGTGTAGTAGGTAGTTCCAGCTTGATGTTACGGCAGACTGAAGTGTGGTAGGTAGTTCCTGGTTGATGTGACGGCAGACTTAAGCGTAGTAGGTATTTCCTGCTTGATGTGACGGCAGGCTGAAATGTGGTAGGTAGTTCCTGCGTGATGTGACGGCAGGCTGAAGTGTAGTAGGTAGTTCCTGCCTGATGTGAAGGCAGGCTGAAATGTGGTAGGTAGTTCCTGCCTGATGTGACGGCAGACTGAAGTGTAGTAGGTAGTTCCTGTCTGATGTGACGGCAGACTGAAGTGTAGTAGGTAGTTCCTGCCTGATGTGACGGCAGGCTGAATTGTGGTAGGTAGTTCCTTGTTGATGTGACGGCAGGCTGAATTGTGGTAGGTAGTTCCTGCCTGATGTGACGGCAGGCTGAATGGGGTAGGTAGTTCCTGCCTGATGTAACGGCAGGCTGAAGTGTGGTAAGTAGTTCCTGCCTGATGTGACGGCAGGGTGAAGTGTGGTAAGTAGTTCCTGCCTGATGTGACGGCAGGCTGAAATGTGGTAGGTAGTTCCTGCCTGATGTGACGGCAGGCTGAAGTGTGGTAAGTAGTTCCTGCCTGATGTGACGGCAGGGTGAAGTGTGGTAGGTAGTTCCTGCCTGATGTGACGGCAGGCTTAAGTGTGGTAAGTAGTTCCTACTCAGTGTGACGGCAGGGTGAAGTACAGTAGATCTTTCTTGATGTTACGGATGATAGGAAGGTCTAGAGACACGGGAGGATCAAAGTCCCGTCTTGAATCTCTTCTGTTTCCAGAAAAGTGGTTGTAAATTCTTCTCATTGACTTTCTTAGGGTGTCTGTCCCCTCTATCAGTATCCATAACGACTTCTCCGCCGTTAGTGCTTGTTCCACATGCACTTGTTAAAAGTTGTGTGGCCGCTTGTGTCTCCGATACATTCTCCAATATCCTTGTAGGCTGTGCTTGTTCTCTCTCTCTCTCTCTCTTTCAATCCATCTCTCTTCTAGATTAGACAGAACGTGTGTTTAGTAGACAGAGGTTCAAGCTTCCACCATTTGCTGAGTTTAATTACAAATACGGGTTCAATGCTCCACATAAAATTATCCTATATTCCATTCCACTGCTGTACATCGCACTTCCCTCAACTTTCAAATCCATTTCCACCAGGCTTCCAAATATCAGACACAGCTGGATCCTCGTATGGGTTTGTCCGCCAGCCTATATTTAATGGTCACTGGATGGCCATAGGTGCAGCACCACCGAGTCCTCAGTTGGTAACGTGTGTTACCTGACAGTGTTCTTAGTGATGTCAATAAACTCCGTTCTTCACGTCTCTTGTTACTGATGGATGTATTGGGATTTCCTGTCTGTTGCTAAGTGACTGGATCTCCATCTATCTGTTCCCCTGATTCTCTCTGGAACTCCCAGCTAATCTCTCCCTCTCCCACGATCATCTATTCTCTCTCTTCCCTCCTCCACATTCTCACCTACTGTCTTCCTCCCACATGGTCAGCTCTGCTTTCTTCCTCTCTCACATTCACAATTCTCTCTCTCTTCTTACTCTCATTCACTCACCATTCTAATTATCTCTCTCTCTCTATCTATCTCTATCTCTCTCTCCATTCTATCTCACTCTTCTTGCCTCTCACCCATTCTATCTCCGTCACTCACTATTTTCTCTCTCTCACCCATTTCCCCTCCCATCATTCTCTCTCTCGCGCTGGTTCACACTCACCCTTCCTCCGCCAGGAGGTGCACGGCTACCTGGCGCTGATGATCTGCGTGGTGGGGGCGTTCACCAACATCCTGAACATGATCATCCTGACGAGACGCGAGATGATCAACTCCACCAACACCATCCTGACGGGGCTGGCCGTGGCCGACTTCCTGCTGCTGCTGGAGTACTCCTTCTACGCTGCTTCCTACATCAAAGGACAGGACAACCTCTTCGACAGCTACGCCCACTCAGTCTTCATCCTCTTCCACGCCCATTATACGCAGGTACGACTCTCACGACCGCCGTACGTAGGTACGACTCTCACGAGCAATGTACGCAGGTACGGCTAATTTGCTGTCTTCATTTCCACGTTTATCATTTTACATTCTCTTCGGCCTTTCCTTCATTTTTATTTCTACTTATTTTCTCATCTTTTGTTACCAAGAAAGGCCATCCTTCCACCTGAATCTCTTCTACTTCATAAATAATAATAATTATAATAATAATAATAATAATAATATAATATTATTATTATTATTATTATTATTATTATTATTATTAGTAGTAGTAGTAGTAGTAGTAGTAGTAGTAGTAGTAGTAGTAGTAATGGACCGTAGCCTTCGCCACTTATACTCCCCTCACATTCTTCATCCTTCCCTCCATCCTCCTCTGTTTCATTCTGATCCATTCCCACCTTACCTCCTTCGCTGTGATCTTCTGAGAATGACGCATTATACAGAGTATAAACATTAAGGGTATTATCATCCCCATTATCATCATCAATTACAACAATTAGGTTATCGTAATTATCCTTATTAGTATTAATTCCTCCTGTCTTTGTAGACACCTGACCGAGACTCAGAATTGAATAGAATTTCTCCCACTCAACGCTTGTCAAACATAATTTATTACGCACAGATTCACTACGGGGTTGAGAAAATAAGCGTTATTTTTTATGGTATCCTTTCATATAGTAATTTTCAATTAAAGTTTGCATTCTTAAGTAATGTATTGATTAATGTAGTAGTGTATCCCGTAGTTCGATCGCTAGAGCACTCAGCTCACACACTGAGGTCCGGGGGTCGACCCCCGGTACGGTTGGAAATATTAGGGCGTGTTTCCATAAGATACCTGCTGTCCAGTGTTCACCTAGCAGTAAAATGGTTCCTGGGTGTAAGCCGACTGGTGTGGGTCGCATCCTGGGACAAAATTGACCTAATTTGCAGGAAATGCTCAGCATAACAAGGGGCTTTCTATATAGTAGTATGTCACTGATGTCAGCTATGGTCTGTATACCTTATACATGTACTTGTAGAAATAAAGATTATTATTATTATTAGTAGTAGTAGTAGTTCTGAGACTGGTGGAGTGTATGAGAATTATTATGGGTTTAATTTGTTCCCGCACACCCACATCTTGCTCCTACACCCACAACCTGCTTCCACACCCACACCCTGATGCCTCACCCACACCCACACACTGTCCCCGCATTACACCCCCACCCCTCCATGTGGAGTACGGGATACCCTCCAAAGTTTACAGAAAGCAGAAGAGAATGACACGAAAACTTGAGAGACCTCTCAATAACAGCATCCATTCAATATCAACTAGTCAAATGCTAGTACGAAATCACACTAGATGGTTCACTATCAATGTTGCGTGGAACTCTGATGTATCATAAGAAACATATATCGATCATTCTCGCGTCCTATTGACGTGCTGCTGGATTCCAGGATGTTCTTGACCTTGAAATAGGTGTTGGTTGCCACCTCTATATGCAAAAAAAATCATACTTTAGCAGTGAGCTACGTAGCTTACAACAGGCTTCACAGACAGCCCTCCTGTGACGCGTCTGTGTCAGAGGTCACCAGCTGTGACCCAACTGACAGTCCTTTGTGCCGAATAGGTAAAAACATGCTATTTTGGGTTAAATAGCAACTCTCTTCTTGCCGAATAAGGCAAGTGAAAATTTGTGTATGCAGTAATTTCGCAAAAATCATTCTGAACCTAACGAAAAAAAATATATTTCATTGTGTTTGTCTATTATTAAATTATTGTAAATTTATCTAAAATATATTTAGTTGGATTAGGCTAAATTAAATTGCACTTGCTATAATAAGGTTAGGTAAAATTTCTAAGGTTCTTTTAGTACAAAATTATTAATTTTTACATTAACATAAATAAAAAATATATATCTTTAAACGTATAAGAGAAAATTTTAGAAAGGACTTAATTTTAAATGAATTCTTGTTAATTGACCAGTTTTACCTATTCGGCACGACATATATATACATACTCTCTGTATATGTGACAAGAGTATGAACAAATCTTCTTACATCTGCAGTTCCTGTTTACCCAGCAATAAATGAATACACTAGTAGACTGATGTGGGTGGCATCCTGGGAGAGAACCGAAAGCCCCCCTAACAGAACTAAACCACAATGCTGTGCTTTTCTAGGTTTATCCTGAGTTAGTAACCTTCCCAACATGAAAGATACTGACATAACCAGCCATGGACTTCACCTTGTTGAACTACGATAAGATCCCTGAAGGAGGTATTGTACCAAGCTAGAGAGGCATACTCGCTGATTTTCCCGCATATGTTTATAAATAGAACCTATTAATTTTAATGGGGTACACAATTAATTTCATTCTCCGCGTTCAACCTCTCTCTCTCGCCAGCGGTGTTGCCTGTACGATAATAATTTTACCAGGAAGTCCTAATGTTGTTGTAATTTTAGGACGTGTTGCCAGCCTCGCGATAATGCGGTCTAGTTGCCAATTAATCAATCATTAATGAGGTTTAAACCCTATCGACTACACGAGGGGTCATTAGAAATGCATGTCACCTGTTCACCACCAGTCAAGAACACTTTAAATCCTAACGCAGTGACTGAACTCACACTATGTATACAGTGAGAGCCACACATGTTCTGTGTATTTACAAACATTATCTCTCAGTCCACGGCAGGATTCGAACCTGCACACTCTGCATCAAGGTACGCAGTACTTTATCCACACAGCCAGACTCCAGGATGACGTACTGCGTATTTTGACGCAGAGTGTGCAGGTTCGAATCCTACTGTGGACTGAGAGATAATGTTTGTAAATAATTTCGCCCGTTTGCGAATTCTTAAGCATCTCTGTGTATATACACTGAGACCAATACACCTCTGTCTATATACACTGAAAGAAATACACATCTATATATATATATATATATATATATATATATATATATATATATATATTTATATATATTCACTGAGAGCCATACACCTCTGTGTATATTATAAAATGAGTCATACACCCTCTCAATGTATATACACTGAGTCATACACCCTCTCAATGTATATACACTGAGAGCCATACACCCTCTCAATGTATATACACTGAGAGCCATACAACCTCACGGTGTGTATACACTGATGTTTGTTATATGATAGGGTTTATGTCTTCAAGGGGAGGATGCTCACCAATAGCCTAATTGATCAGAAGCCGGTTGGCAATTAGCGAAATGTGGATCCAGCCTCCACCACTCCATACCTTGAATGATCCACTAGGAACGGTGGATCCTGCCTCCACCACTTCATACCTTGAATGATCCACTAGGAACGGTGGATCCAGCCTCCACCACTCCATACCTTGAATAATAGACTAGGAACGGTGGATCCAACCTCCACCACTCCATACCTTGAATGATCTACTAGGAACGGTGGATCCAACCTCCACCACTTCATACCTTGAATGATCCACTAGGAACGGTGGATCCAGCCTCCACCACTCCATACCTTGAATGATCTACTAGGAACGGTGGATCCAACCTCCACCACTTCATACCTTGAATGATCCACTAGGAACGGTGGATCCAGCCTCCACCACTCCATACCTTGAATGATCCACTAGGAACGGTGGATCCAGCCTCCTCCACTCCATACCTTGAATGATCCACTAGGAACGGTGGATCCAGCCTCCACCACTCCATACCTTGAATGATCCACTAGGAACGGTGGATCCAGCATCTACCACTCCATACCTTGAATGATCCACTAGGAACGGTGGATCCAGCCTCCACCAGTCCATACCTTGAATGATCCACTATAAACTTTGGATCCAGCCTCCACCACTCCATACCTTGAATGATCCACTAGAAATGGTGGATCCAGCCTCCACCACTCCATACCTTGAATGATCCACTAGGAACGGTGGATCCAGCCTCCACCACTCCATACCTTGAATGATCCACTAGGAATGGTGGATCCAGCCTCCACCACTCCATACCTTGAATGATCCACTATAAACGGTGGATCCAGCCTCCACCACTCCATACCTTGAATGATCCACTAGGAATGGTGGATCCAGCCTCCTCCACTCCATATCTTGAATGATCCACTAGGAATGGTGGATCCAGCCTCCACCACTCCATACCTTGAATGATCCACTAGGAACGGTGGATCCAGCCTCCACCACTCCATACCTTGAATGATCCACTAGAAATGGTGGATCCAGCCTCCACCACTCCATACCTTGAATGATCCACTAGGAACGGTAGATCCAGCCTCCACCACTCCATACCATGAATGATCCGCGCATCGTGAAATACACTCTACAAATCAGAGCAAGCCTCTTCTTCCTTGGATCAAATCTGATAGCGTCCTCCATGCCTTGCATCCTCCCGGAGAGTATCTAACCCTGTTCAAACCTTGGATCAGACCTGATTACCTCCCACTCCCCAGGATCTGCACAACACTTATGGGTATAACCTTACAATACACGGTACTGGGAGGTGTGAACCACCTGGGTACCTTACAATACACGGTACTGGGAGGTGTGCACCACCTGGGTACCTTACAATACACGGTACTGGGAGGTGTGCACCACCTGGGTACCTTACAATACACGGTACTGGGAGGTGTGCACCACCTGGGTACCTTACAATACACGGTACTGGGAGGTGTGCACCACCTGGGTACCTTACAATACACGGTACTGGGAGGTGTGCACCACCTGGGTACCTTACAATACACGGTACTGGGAGGTGTGCACCACCTGGGTACCTTACAATACACGGTACTGGGAGGTGTGCACCACCTGGGTACCTTACAATACACGGTCCTGGGAGGTGTGCACCACCTGGGTACCTTACAATACACGGTACTGGGAGGTGTGCACCACCTGGGTACCTTACAATACACGGTACTGGGAGGTGTGCACCACCTGGGTACCTTACAATACACGGTACTGGGAGGTGTGCACCACCTGGGTACCTTACAATACACGGTACTGGGAGGTGTGCACCACCTGGGTACCTTACAATACACAGTACTGGGAGGTGTGCACCACCTGGGTACCTTACAATACACAGTACTGGGAGGTGTGCACCACCTGGGTACCTTACAATACACGGTACTGGGAGGTATGCACCACCTGGGTACCTTACAATACACAGTACTGGGAGGTGTGCACCACCTGGGTACCTTACAATACACGGTACTGGGAGGTGTGCACAACCTGGGTACCTTACAATATACGGTACTGGGAGGTGTGCACCACCTGGGTACCTTACAATACACAGTACTGGGAGGTGTGCACCACCTGGGTACCTTACAATACACGGTACTGTGAGGTGTGCACCACCTGGGTACCTTACAATACACGGTACTGTGAGGTGTGCACCACCTGGGTACCTTACAATACACGGTACTGGGAGGTGTGCACCACCTGGGTACCTTACAATACACGGTACTGGGAGGTGTGCACCACCTGGGTACCTTACAATACACGGTACTGTGAGGTGTGCACCACCTGGGTACCTTACAATACACGGTACTGGGAGGTGTGCACCACCTGGGTACCTTACAATACACAGTACTGGGAGGTGTGCACCACCTGGGTACCTTACAATACACGGTACTGGGAGGTGTGCACCACCTGGGTACCTTACAATACACGGTACTGGGAGGTGTGCACCACCTGGGTACCTTACAATACACGGTACTGGGAGGTGTGCACCACCTGGGTACCTTACAATACACGGTACTGGGAGGTGTGCACCACCTGGGTACCTTACAATACACGGTACTGGGAGGTGTGCACCACCTGGGTACCTTACAATACACAGTACTGGGAGGTGTGCACCACCTGGGTACCTTACAATACACAGTACTGGGAGGTGTGCACCACCTGGGTACCTTACAATACACGGTACTGGGAGGTGTGCAGCACCTGGGTACCTTACAATACACGGTACTGTGAGGTGTGCACCACCTGGGTACCTTACAATACACGGTACTGAGAGGTGTGCACCACCTGGGTACCTTACAATACACGGTACTGTGAGGTGTGCACCACCTGGGTACCTTTACTGGCGAAACGTCTCGCCTGTGTAACAAGCTTTACCCCCGTCTATTACAGAGGTGATCACAACACTGTCTAAGAGGCTTCATCTGTCTATTACAGAGGTGACTACAACACAGGCTTCACCCCGTCTATTACAGAGGTGACTACAACACAATCACAACACTATCAGACTTCCTCCGTCTATTACAGAGGTGACTACAACACAATCACAACACTATGAGGCTTCCTCCGTCTATTACAGAGGTGACTACAACACAATCACAACACTATGAGGCTTCCTCCGTCTATTACAGAGGTGACTACAACACAATCACAACACTATGAGGCTTCCTCCGTCTATTACAGAGGTGACTACAACACAATCACAACAGTCTCCAGTACCGTAATCGCCTCAGTATTCGACTGACCAAGCCTGCCTCACAGGCGAGACGTTTCATCAACAAAGATACCCTAGTGACGCACATCTCGCTCATCAACTTACGGGTTTATCGCCTCAACGTAAATATTACAATAATTCCATATTCATATCTTTCTCAGGGGTGTCCAAAACCATCTTCGTGGCAAAACTGATGTTTTTCAGCGAGATATGAGCGATGCTCTCGGCTACTCCTTGCTCCGACATGTATGACAATAAAAACTAATGATAGTGGATGGAAGATTTTAACTGTTTACAATTGGTCTCTCAAGATCTTGAAGACAAACACGCAATCAGAAACTCTGACGAAATAAAAATGTTTGAAAACTGCATGTGTGTGTGTGTGTGTGGTTGTAGGGGTCCAGTCATAGCTCCTGGACCCGCCTCTTCCCTGGTCGCCACTAGGTCCACTCTCTCCCTGCTCCATGAGCTTTATCATACCTCTTCTTAAAGCTATGTATGGAACTTGCTTCCACTACTTCACTCTCTAGATTATTCCACTTCCTGACAACTCTAAGGCTGAAGAAATACTTCCTAACATCCGTGTGATTCATCTGAGTCTTCAACTTCCAATTGTGACCCCTTGTTGCTGTGTCCCATATCTGGAACATCCTGTCTCTGTCCACTTTGTCAATTCCTCTCAGTATTTTATGTCGTTATCATATCTCCCCTATCCCTCCTGTCCTGCAGTGTCGTCAGGTCGATTTCCCTTAACCTCTCCTCGAAGGACATGCCCCTTAGCTCCGGGACTAGTTGCAAACCTTTGCACTTTCTCTAATTTCCTTAAGTGCTTGGCTAGGTGTGGGTTCCAAACTGGTGCTGCATACTCCAATATAGGCCTGACATACACGGTGTACAGAGTCCTGAACGATTCCTTATTGAGATATTGGAATGCTATTCTCAGGTTTGCTAGGCGCCCATATGCTGCAACAATTATTTGGTTGATGTGCGCCTCAGGAGATGTGCCAGGTTTTATACTCACCCCAAGATCCTTTTCCTTGAGTGAGGTTTGTAGTCTCTGACGCCCCTAGACTGTACTCTGTTTGCGGTCTTCTTTGCCCTTCCCCAATCTTCATGACTTTGCACTTGGTGGGGTTGAACTCCAGGAGCCAGTTTCTGGACCAGGACTGCAGCCTGTCCAGTTCTGCCTGGTCCTCGTCCGATTGAATTCTTCTAATCAACTTCACATCATCTGCAAACAGGGACACTTATGAGTCTATTCCTTCCGTCATGTCGTTCACATATACCAGAAACAGCACCGGTCCTAGGACCCCACTCGTCACAGGCGCCCACTCTGACACCTCGTCACGTACCATGACTCGCTGATGTCTTCCCGACAGGTATTCCCTGATCCCTGATCCTTGTGTGCGTGTGTACTCACCTATTTGTGGTTGCAGGGGTCGATACATAGCTCCTGGCCCCGCCTCTTCACTGATCACTACTAGGTCCTCTCTCTCCCTGCTCCATGAGCTTTATCATACCTCGTCTTAATACTATGTATGGGTCCTGCCTCCATTGCGTCACTAGCCAGACTATTCCACTTAATGACAACTATATGACTAAAGAAATACTTCCTAACATCTCTTTGACTCATCCGAGTCTTCAACTTGCAATGGTGACCCCTTGTGTATGTGTCCCATCTCTGGAACATCCTGTCTCTGTCCACCTTGTCAATTCTTCGCAGTATTTTGTATGTCGTTATCTTGTCTCCCTTAACCCTCCTGTCCTCCAGTGTCGTCAGGCCGATTTCCCTTAACCTTTCTTCGTAGGACATTCCCCTTAGTTCTGGTACTAGCCTTGTTGCAAACCTTTGCACATTCTCTAATTTCTTGACGTGCTTGACCAGGTGTGGGTTCCCAACTGATGCTGCATACTCCAGTATGGGCCTGACGTACACGGTGTACAGTCTTGAACGATTCCTTACTGAGGTAGCGGAATGCTATTCTCAGGTTTGCTAGGCGCCTATATGCTGCAGCAGTTATCTGGTTGATGTGCGCCTCAGATGTGATCGATATTATACTCACTTGCGTGTGTGTTGTGTGTGTGTGTGTGTGTGTGTGTGTGTGTGTGTGTGTGTGTGTGCTCACCTAGTTGTGGTTGCAGGGATTGACTCACAGCTCCTGGCCCCGTGTGTGTGTGTACTCACCTAGTTTTGGTTGCAGGGGTCGAGTCACAGCTCCTGGCTCCGCCTCTTCACTGGTCGCTACTAGGTCACTCTTCCTGCGCCATGAGCTTTATCATACCTCTTCTAAAGCTATGTATGGATCCTGCCTCCACTACATCACTTCCCAGACTATTCCACTTCCTGACAACTCTGTGACTGAAGAAATACTTCCTAACATCTATGTGATTCATCTGAGTCTTCAACTTCCAACTGTGTCCCCTTGTTGCTGTGTCCCATCTCTGGAACATTCTGTCTCTGTCCACCTTGTCAATTCCTCTCAGTATTTTATCATGTCGTTATCATGTCCCCCCTATCTCTCATTTCCTCCAGTGTCGTCAGGTCGATTTCCCTTAACCTCTCCTCGTAGGACATGCCCCTAAGTTCCAGGACTAGTCTTGTTGCAAACCTTTGCACTTTCTCTAATTTCCTTACGTACTTGGCTAGGTGTGGGTTCCAAATTGGTGCTGCATGTGTGTGTGTGTGTGTGTGTGTTAGTTAGTTACTATTTTGTCCTAGGCACATGTCGATTAGACACTAGGCCTGTTGTATGTGTGTGTGTGTGTAAGGAAACACTTCGAAATGTTTCCGCCCCGCCGGGAATTGAACCCGGGCCCTCCGTGCGTGAAGCGAGAGCTTTAGCCATCAGGCCACCGGGGCTGTGTGTGTGTGTGTGTGTGTGTGTGTGTGTGTGTGTGTGTGTGTGTGTGTGTGTGTGTGTGTGTGTGTGTGTGTGTGTGTGTGTGTGTGTGTGTGTGTGTGTGCTCTGAGTGCTGCAGAGGTAAGAATGCATGTCGCAGCATCATCTTGTAAGTCGCAATTGGGCACAAACCTCTTAGAGCCCCTCCCTCCCTCCCCTACATGAAAACCTCAGCCATTACTCCCAGAATAATAAACACATTGTCTTGGCATCAGCCTTCGACGAAATTAGCGCTGTACTAACCGAGTTGTGAGTGCGAAGGATCGAACCATAGCTCCTGGCTCTGCCTCTCAACCTACTCATTAGCGGCGTGGATTATAGCTTCTTGCTTCCTATTGTACTTTTAAAAAACATATAGTGAATTTGTTTTCCTTTGGGCGTGTTTCCATAAGACACCTGCCGTCCATGTTCACCAAGCAGTAAACAGGTACCTGGGTGTTAGCCGACTGACATGGGTGGTATCCTGAGGGACAAAATTAACCTAAGTTGCCCGAAATGCTCTGCATATCCAGGAGCTTTCTATATGATGTGTCACTGATGTCAGCTAGGCCTGTAAAAGTTGTATCATGTACTTGTAGAAATAAAGATTATTATTACTATTATTAAGGCTGAAGAAGTCTTTCCTAATATCCTCACAGCCCTTCATCTAAACATCAGTTCTTTTTTATCTCCTATCTATAACCCCCGTTATCCCCATTCCCCTCATGTCAGACAATTTCTTTCCATTCACCCTGTAAACCCCTCGGTGACATGACTTCCGTGTGGCTCTCCACCTTGGGAAAGAGTGAGCACTGGATCATGCCAAGCCTCGTGTAGCGTCGCCTCAACCTTCTCTTAATTAAAGACTAATCTACAAACATCCCCATCATTTTATTGATATCATTGTGATGGAGTTATCAAGAGTGTTGTCAAGTGTTGTACCTCGGAGGATGTCTAGACGTTTGCGTTTACGATAGAGGATATACAAGAAAACAGATAGGCTGCTTTGTCTTTTTTTTTCCTTGATAAGCGACCAAGGAAAACGGAGCATCCTAGCCCCAGGAAAGCAAACCCTCTGTCTCCTACTCCTATCCTTCAAGCAGAATGCCCTATCCATATACCTAACCTGGCTATCCCCAACAACAACAATGTTTTTACCTTCCTTTGTGTCGTTCGTCGTGACGTTCCCAGTAGTCGACTCACATTCATCGGGTAGCACGGAGAAGGCGTTCGATGTTTCCACAACAGTTTCCACAGCAGTCTCTTTCTTCTTCATCGTTACTAACTCTCCATTCGTTTTCTTGATCTTCAACTTCGTTCCTTGAAGTCCGGCCACTGCCCAAGTTCCCTTCTTGACCTGAGGACTCACAACAGGAGGACTACTACGAATCCTCTTGTTTTCCTCCGTCAATCGCCGAATCTCAAGCTTCGCTACCCTCAATTCCTCCTTAAGCTGCTGGTAAAGTTGCTCAATGGACGGCATCTTGGTTCACTTCACAGAGCAAAAGTGGTTCAGTCCACAGAGAACCCTAGACACGTCCTCTCTGAGCTAAGTACAGATCACTGGAAGATAAGCGAGAAGTTTGAGGTAATCAGTCCCTCAGTCGATGTGCTCACTCCACCTCAAGACTGATAGACTGAAAACATCGACTCCAGGATGAGGGACTAATTACCTCAAACTCCTCATCTTCCACTGTTCCCCTCTGTATTGGACTGAAGAAGTCCATTTTTCAACTTTTCGGTTGTGTAAACCGCTACGGCACAGCTCTGTATGTACAGCTGAGCAAGATACCAACATTACCACGCAGCCAAATTTCTTATTTTTATATCTTGAATTTGAGAAACTAAACCTAAAACAAATGGCAGCCTTGACATATTAAAATACTCTGAGAAGTCGAACATTAACAAACCAAACAGACCAGACGAACTGACTGCTAGAATTATAATAGAATGTAGATAATGCTTAATAAAGCATTAGAAGGAGGCAAGGTTCGAACGACTGGAAAAATTCCAACTCTTACCCCAACGTTCAAAAAGGGAGTCAACGCCCCCGCGGCCCGGTCCATGATCAGGCCTCGCGGTGGACCAGAGCCTGAGCAACAAGACACTGAATGCCGACAGCATCTGGTGTTCTCAGGCGGTCACCCATCCAAGTACTAACCAAAGCCAACTTGGCTTAGCTTCGCTGATGGGACGGGATGCGGCGCAGTCAACGTCCTATGTACCCTCAACTATCGTCCCATCACCGAAACATCAACTTTTGTTTTTTTTAAACAAGAGACAACATCGTCAATTTTCTGGAACATAATTCAATAACCGAAAATCAACATTGATTTCGCAACAGATCATGCCTGACAAATCGAAAATTCTTTAATTATATGTATTAATAACCTAGACCAAAAAAAGTCCCAACAGACACAGCATAAGAACATAAGAACATAAGAAAGGAGGAACACTGCAGCAGGCCTGTTGGCCCATACTAGGCAGGTCCTTCACAATCCATCCCACTAACAGAATAATTGCCCAACCTAATTTTCAATTCTACCCAAGAAATAAGCTTTGAACATAAGAACATAAGAACATAAGAAAGGAGGAACACTGCAGCAGGCCTGTTGGCCCATACTAGGCAGGTCCTTCACATTCCATCCCACCAACAGAACACTTGTTCAACCCAACTTTCAATGCTACCCAAGAAATAAGATTTGATAATTTTATTTACTCATGTGCAATTCCCACTCAAATCCAACCCCTCTCACTCATGAATTTATCCAACCTAAATTTAAAACTACCCAAGGTCCTAGCTTCAATAACCCTACTAGGCAGACTGTTCCACTCATCAACTACCCTATTTCCAAACCAATACATTCCTATATCCTTTCTAAATCTAAACTTATCTAACTTGAATCCATTATTGCGGGTTCTCTCTTGGAGAGATACCCTCAAGACCTTATTTATATCCCTTTGTTAATACCCATTTTCCACTTGTATACCTCGATCATGTCTCCCTCATTCTACGTCTTACAAGTGAATGTAATTTAAGGGTCTTCAATCTTTCTTCGTAAGTAAGATTTCTAATGCTATGTATTAATTTAGTCATTCTACGCTGAATGTTTTCTAACAAATTTATGTCCATTCTGTAATATGGAGACCAGAACTGAGCTGCGTAATCTAGGTGAGGCCTTACTAATGATGTATAAAGCTGTAATATAACCTCTGGACTTCTGTTGCTAACACTTCTTGATATAAATCCCAGTAATCTATTTGCCTTATTACGTACGCTTAGGCATTGCTGTCTTGGTTTAAGGTTGCTGCTTACCATCACCCCCAAGTCCTTCTCGCAATCTGTATGGCTAAGTTCTACGTTATTTAACTTATAAGTGCTTGGGTTATGGACACTCCCGAGCTTTAGAACTTTGCATTTATCTACATTGAACTGCATCTGCCATTTTTCTGACCAGGAATTGAGTTTGTCTAAATCCTCCTGTAGTTCACTGACATCTACGTCTGAATCGATTATCCTACCTATCTTCGTGTCATCAGCGAATTTGCTCATATCACTAGAAAGCATAATTAGGAAGAAGGGTGGGAACCCTGTCATATTTGGTATTTTGCCAAGGAGAGGAGTTGGAAATGAATGGCTGTCCAGGGCAATTGGTGTCAATTGCTGGCTGGACAAATACTGTAAGGAAAATTCAGTAACATTCATTGACAACTGGGACCTCTTCTATGGCAGAAATGACATGTATGCCAGGGATGGGGTTCACTTATCCAGGTCTGGGGTGGGGGCACTGGCAACTGCAATGGAGGGAGCTGTTAGGGCTTTAAACTAGAAATAGTTAGTGGTATGGGTTTTGGGGGGAAAACAGAGAAGTCCCAGTGTAGTAATATTATAAGTTGTAGGAGAACTAGTAATAGGCAGAATAAGGTGGATAGTGGAAAGCTAGTGACACTAGATGACAAGGACAGTAATAGCTATAGTGGAAAAACAGAGATGAGCAGGAAGGGTAAAGAGAAAGGAGGGTCTCTAAATATATATTACACCAATAGTCGTAGTGCTAGGAATAAGATGGACGAGTTGAGATTAGTTGCAAGTACGGGTAATATTGATGTTTTTGCAATAACTGAGACATGGTTTAATAGGAAAAATCGGAACTTGCCTGCCGAATGTCACATTCAGGGTTTTAAATTGTTCCAAGTAGACAGAAGTATCGGGAAAGGGGTGGGGTGGCACTCTATGTCCGTGATCATTTAAATTGTTGCATAAAAACGGGTATAAAGTCTGAATTAACACATACAGAGTCTGTCTGGATAGAATTTTCAGAGGGTGTGAAAATTGATTTTAGGCGTGATTTACCGTCCTCCAAACTTAGATAGGGAACAAGGAGACTACTTTGGGAGGAAATTGTTAAGGCCACAAGACACGATAACGTAGTAATTCTAGGGGACTTTAACTTTAGTCAGATTGATTGGAATTTCATGACAGGGAATTTAGAATCTAACGACTTTTTAGAAGTAGTTCAGGATTGCTTTTTGAAGCAGTTTGTAACAGAACCTACAAGGGAAATAACCTACTTGACTTGGTTCTGGCAAGCAAGGAAACCCTTGTTAATAATTTAGAAATTACAGAGGAACTCGGCTCAAGCGACCACATGTCAATTACCTTTAGCATTGAATGGATGTATGATAGTAGGGATAATTCAGTAATGGTCCCAGATTTTCGCTTAGCAGATTACAATGGACTTAGAGAACACTTATCAACTGTGGACTGGGGTGAAGAAGAGAGGTATCAATATGACAGTTTTCTTAACACTATACAGGCTGCCCAAAAAACATTTATCCCGTATAAAGAAATTAGATCAAGTAGAAATGACCCAAAATGGATGAATAATAGGCTCAAATATCTTTTAGGGCAGAAGAAAGGAATTTATAGGCGCATAAAAAGAGGTGAGGGTCATCTTATAAATCAGTATACTGACATTAAGAGGGACGTTAAAAGGGAATAAGAAAAGCTAAACGGGACTATGAAATTAAAGTTGCTAGGGATTCAAAACTAACCCAAAAAGTTTTCCAGGTTTATAGAACAAAAGTTAGGGATAAGATAGGTCCCCTTAAAAATAACTTTGGGCATCTTACTGACAAGGAGAATGATATGTGCTCTATTTTTAATAATTATTTTCTCTCGGTTTTCACACAGGAAGACATTAATAATATCCCAGTAATTAATTTTACAGAGGCCCAGAAGAAGATAAATTATAAGAACATAAGAAAGGAGGAACACTGCAGCAGGCCTGTTGGCCCATACTAGGCAGGTCCTTCACAATCCATCCCACTAACAGAATATTTGCTCAACCCAATTTTCAAAGCTACCCAAGAAATAAGCTTTGACAATTCTACCCACTCATGCGCGAGTCCCACTCAAATCCAACCCTCTCACTCATGAATTTATCCAACCTAAATTTGAAACTACCCAAGGTCCTAGCTTCAATAACCCTACTAGGCAGACTGTTCCACTCATCAACTACCCTATTTCCAAACCAATACTTTCCTATATCCTTTCTAAATCTAAACTTATCTAACTTGAATCCATTATTGCGGGTTCTCTCTTGGAGAGATATCCTCAAGACCTTATTTATATCCCCTTTGTTAATACCCATTTTCCACTTGTATACCTCGATCATGTCTCCCCTCATTCTACGTCTTACAAGTGAATGTAATTTTAGGGTCTTCAATCTTTCTTCGTAAGGAAGATTTCTAATGCTATGTATTAATTTAGTCATTCTACGCTGAATGTTTTCTAACGAATTTATGTCCATTCTGTAATATGGAGACCAGAACTGAGCTGCGTAATCTAGGTGAGGCCTTACTAATGATGTATAAAGCTGTAATATAACCTCTGGACTTCTGTTGCTAACACTTCTTGATATAAATCCCAGTAATCTATTTGCCTTATTACGTACGCTTAGGCATTGCTGTCTTGGTTTAAGGTTGCTGCTTACCATCACCCCCAAGTCCTTCTCGTAATCTGTATGGCTAAGTTCTACGTTATTTAACTTATAAGTGCTTGGGTTATGGACACTCCGAGCTTCAGAACCTTGCATTTATCTACATTGAACTGCATCTGCCACTTTTCTGACCACGAATTAAGTTTGTCTAAATCTTCCTGAAGTTCTATGACATCTATGTTTGAATCAATTATCCTACCTATCTTCGTGTCGTCGGCGAATTTGCTCATATCACTAGTAATTCCCTCATCAAGGTCATTGATATATATTATAAATAACAATGGGCCTAAGACTGATCCCTGTGGAACACCACTTGTTACAAGTCTCCATTCGGATTTAACCCCATTTATGCACACTCTCTGCTTCCTATTGGTGAGCCATGACTCGATCCATGACAGCACTTTTCCCCCAATGCCATGAGCTGCCACTTTCTTTAACAGTCTCTGGTGCGGTACTCTATCAAAAGCCTTACTAAAGTCTAAATAAACAATATCGAATTCTTTATCGTGATCCACAGCCTCAAAAGCTTTACTGAAGAAGGTTAATAAATTAGATAGGCAGGAACGGCCCCTCGTGAATCCATGCTGGGTATCATTAATCAAATTATGGTTATCTAGATGGCTTCTAATAATATCAGCTATAATTGACTCTAGTAATTTGCCTACAATTGAGGTCAGGCTTATTGGGCGGTAATATCACAGTCACTAGCGAAATGATTATGAAACAGCTGGACCGACTGAAACAAAATAAATCGCCGGGTCCTGATGAGCTTTTTGCAAGGGTTCTTAAGGAATGCAAAATGGAACTCTGTGAACCAATATCTAACATTTTTAATTTATTTCTTCAAACAGGTGTAGTGTCTGATATGTGGAAGATGGCTAATGTAATTCCTATTTTTAAAGCAGGGGACAAGTCACTACCGTCAAACTACCGCCCAATAAGCCTGACCTCAATTGTAGGCAAATTACTAGAGTCAATTATAGCTGATATTATTAGAAGCCATCTAGATAACCATAATTTGATTAATGATACCCAGCATGGATTCACGAGGGCCGTTCCTGCCTATCTAATTTATTAACCTTCTTCAGTAAAGCTTTTGAGACTGTTGATCACGATAAAGAATTCGATATTGTTTATTTAGACTTTAGTAAGGCTTTTGATAGAGTACCGCACCAGAGACTGTTAAAGAAAGTGGCAGCTCATGGCATTGGGGAAAAGTGCTGTCATGGATCGAGTCATGGCTCACCAATAGGAAGCAGAGAGTGTGCATAAATGGGGTTAAATCCGAATGGGGACTTGTAACAAGTGGTGTTCCACAGGATCAGTCTTAGGCCCATTGTTATTTATAATATATATCAATGACCTTGATGAGGGAATTACTAGTGATATGAGCAAATTCGCCGACGACACGAAGATAGGTAGGATAATTGATTCAAACATAGTTGTCATAGAACTTCAGGAAGATTTAGACAAACTTAATTCGTGGTCAGAAAAGTGGCAGATGCAGTTCAATGTAGATAAATGCAAGGTTCTGAAGCTCGGGAGTGTCCATAACCCAAGCACTTATAAGTTAAATAACGTAGAACTTAGCCATACAGATTGCGAGAAGGACTTGGGGTGATGGTAAGCAACAACCTTAAACCAAGACAGCAATGCCTAAGCGTACGTAATAAGGCAAATAGATTACTGGGATTTATATCAAGAAGTGTTAGCAACAGAAGTCCAGAGGTTATATTACAGCTTTATACATCATTAGTAAGGCCTCACCTAGATTACGCAGCTCAGTTCTGGTCTCCATATTACAGAATGGACATAAATTCGTTAGAAAACATTCAGCGTAGAATGACTAAATTAATACATAGCATTAGAAATCTTCCTTACGAAGAAAGATTGAAGACCCTAAATTACATTCACTTGTAAGACGTAGAATGAGGAGACATGATCGAGGTATACAAGTGGAAAATGGGTATTAACAAAGGGGATATAAATAAGGTCTTGAGAATATCTCTCCAAGAGAGAAACCGCAATAATGGATTCAAGTTAGATAAGTTTAGATTTAGAAAGGATATAGGAAAGTATTGGTTTGGAAATAGGGTAGTTGATGAGTGGAACAGTCTGCCTAGTAGGGTTATTGAAGCTAGGACCTTGGGTAGTTTCAAATTTAGGTTGGATAAATTCATGAGTGAGAGGGGTTGGATTTGAGTGGGACTCGCGCACGAGTGGGTAGAATTGTCAAAGCTTATTTCTTGGGTAGCATTGAAAATTGGGTTGAGCAAATATTCTGCAGCAGGCCAACAGGCCTGCTGCAGTGTTCCTCCTTTCTTATGTTCTTATGTTCTTAATTCCCTCGTCAAGGTCATTTATATATATTATAAACAACAACGGGCCCAAAACCGATCCCTGTGGAACGCCACTTGTTACAGATCCCCACTCAGATTTAACCCCATTAATGCACACCCTCTGCTTCCTATTGGTGAGCCATGACTCGATCCATGAAAACACTTTTCCCCCAATGCCATGAGCAGCCACTTTCTTTAACAGTCTCTGATGTGGTACTCTATCAAAAGCCTTACTAAAATCCAAATAAACAATATCGAATTCTTTATCATGATCAACTGCCTCAAAAGCCTTACTGAAAAAAGTTAATAAATTAGTTAGGCAGGAACGGCCCCTGGTGAATCCATGTTGAGTATCATTAATCAAATTATGCCTATCGAGATGGCTTCTTATGTTATCAGCTATAATCGACTCTAATAATTTGCCTACAATTGATGAATTGATGTTAGACTTATTGGGCGGTAATTTGATGGTAACGACTTGTCCCCTGCTTTAAAAATAGGAATTACATTAGCCATCTTCCACGTATCAGACACTACACCTGTTTGAAGAGATAGGTTAAAAATGTTAGTTAAGGGTTCACAGAGTTCACTTGTTACAGAGTCCACTTACAGAGTCCACTTGTTACAGATCCCCACTCGGATTTAACCCCATTTATGCACACTCTCTGCTTCCTACTGGCGTAGGTACCTATTTTACTGATAGGTGAACAGGGACAGCAGGTGTCTCGTCCTAATGTTTCCACCCGTACCGGGAATCGAACCACGGACTTCAGTGTGTGAGATGAGTGCGCTACCAATCAAAGAGCACCGTAGTCTTGAAGAGTCTTCATGATTATGGTACTTTTTACCAACTCCAAGGCTGAGGGACTGATTACCTCATATTTTGTATATAGTTCTACTCTCTCCCAATTAGAACAGAAGAACACTGCAGCAGGCCTACTGGTCCATACTAGGCATGTCCTTCTCAAACCCAAACCCACTAAACAAAAAATATTTGCCCAACCCAATAAAGATACCCAGATGTTGCACATGTGTCTAATTCCTCATTGAAGATTCCTGACACCAAAATAAAAGGTACACGATAGACATTATGCATGAGTTGAGGTCTCATCCAGGTCAGACGCCACACAAGGACTATCAGTTGACTGTGAGGCACCCACGGCATAATGATAGTAATGCTGAAAGAACAGATAGTGTAGATGAATGGTTCACAGAACCGACGAGTTGATAAATTAGACACATATGCAACACTTGGGTATCTTTATTGAGGAAACGTTTCGCCACACAGTGGCTTCATCAGTCCATACAAAGAAGAATCGTGAAGAACAGGAGTAGTTTGAGGTGGTCAGTCCCTCAACCTTGAGTCGATGTTGTCAGTCCATCAATCTTGATGGACTGACAACATCGACTCAATATTGAGTTCTGTTTTCAACTATCCTGTAAATATCCACTCATATTTTTCTTAATATGTCTTTTATTTCTGTCCAGCCAGCAAGCTGGCCCGAGGGAGTGAAGGGTGGGGAGAGAGCCTTCTGCTCTATCCTAATCTCAACTATCAAGACAAAAGTAGAGGTCGCTAGGATGTTGCTTGTCTGGACCGTAGGGTGTTCTTTTCTCTCTCTCTCTCTCTCTCTCTCTCTCTCTCTCTCTCTCTCTCTCTCTCTCTCTCTCTCTCTCTCTCTCTCTCTCTCTCGCTCACTCTCTCTCTCTCTCCACAGGTGACGCACACGATAGCCATCTGCCTGACAATAACGCTAGCAGTGTGGCGATACATTGCTATATGTAAGCCCCATCTCAACCTGTTTCTGTGTACGCTGCCTCGAGCCCGCATCGCCGTGGTGGTCGCCTACATCGTGTCACCAGTACTTTCAGTGCCCAACTATCTAATGTACTCCATACGACAGCGGCACGACAGGTGAGAGAGAGAAAGCTTACAATCCCCCTGCTATCCGTCTTTCCCATGTACTCGTGTGGAATTAAGCTCTGATATGTCTGTCCCATGTACTCGTGTGGACTTTATCCGTCCTTCTGACGTACTCGTCGTCCACCAGACACAGCAACTCGTCCCTGTACCACGTGGACTTCAGTGAGAGAGCCCAGGCATCCAACAGTCTCTTACAGAGCATACACTTCTGGTTCCACAGCGTCCTCATCAAGATCATTCCCTGCCTCCTTCTCACCTATTTCATCTACCACATCATCAGCGCTATGTACACCGCCAAGAGGCGCAAGGTAATTAGTAGTAGTAGTAGTAGGAATAGTGGAAGTAGTAGTACTATTATTCATTTTATTATTATTATTATTAGTGTTGTTTTTATAGTAGAGATAAAAACACGTCACTGGTCAACCGACACGGTGCTGATCTGTGAAGAGTTGGCCGGGCAACAGCTCTGCATTAGAGCCAGAGTTTGTCACGGTTAAAGCTGGCTCTACACCTGCGCTGTTTCTTCATTACTGCTTTTAATGTTAGTCCTGATTGCTGGAACACACTCTACTGCTTAATAAAAATGTCCCTTATAGGTATTAAAGCCATTGATCTGGCTTTTTTTTATATATGTATAGAAGGCAAGGTCAATACTCCTATATGGGTCATAGGATAAGGTCACGCTATAGCGTCGTCCATAGGATGTTACTGCTATTGTGTCGTCCATAGAATGTCACTTCTACTGCATCAACCATAGAATGTCACTGTTATTGCATCAACCATAGAATTTCACTGTTATTGCATAGTCCATAGGATATGGTTACGGGTCGCATATCGTTCAGAGGATACGGTCATTGCTACTGTATCCCCCACAGGATAATAACCTTGAAAATCCATGGAAACAACTCAGCCCTTGAAAATTATTCAAAATAGTTCAGACCTTAAGGAGTATTAGGCAGTGTGTGACTGCAATGTGTTACTGTCAACACTACAAATGTCAGAAACTATTAGGTAAATAATTTTGAGAATATCGATATTAATTAGTTTTACTTTCCACGTACACAATATATATATATATATATATATATATATATATATATATATATATATATATATATATATATATATATATATATATATATATATATATACTGTATATATATGTACGCTAACTACAAAGAACAATGATAATTAATCGTAAAGCAAATCACTGACATCCGGAGAGAAAAATCTGGTTCATCTGCCTGGAGTTGCCATGGAAACCTCTCATCTCTGTGTTGATGCTTCTCCTCCGGCCGAAGACCTCGTCTAGTCGTAGACACTGCTAGTCTTAGTCCACTACCCACTCTGTAGTTGTTACAATTATAGTCGTTACATTTGTAGTCGTTACATTTGTAGTTCTCACATTTGAAGTCGTTACATTTGTAGTTTTCACATTTGTAGTTTTCACATTTGCAGTCGTCACATTTGTAGTCGTTACATTTGCAGTCGTCACATTTGTAGTCGTTACATTTGTAGTTACATTTGAAGTCGTTACATTTGAAAAAAAATTGGAACTGGCACCTTCTTGGGACAGATTTTTGTAGTTATTTCCATTATTTAGACTATTTTAATCATCCCCATTAAGGAAACTATTTTAGTCACCCCCATTAGGAGTAATATTTTAATCACCCCATTAACGAGACTATTTTAGTCACCCCATTAGGGAGAATATGTTAACCACCCCATTAGGGAGACTATTTTATTCACCCCATTAGGGAGACCACTTTAGTCACCCCCATTAGGGAGACTATTTTAGTCACCCCAATTAGGGAGACTATTTTAGTCACCCCATTAGGGAGACTATTTTAATCACCCCATTAGGGAGACTATTTCAATCACCCCCATTAGGGAGACTATTTTAACCTCCACCATTAGGGAGACTATTTTAGTCACTCCCATTAGGGAGACTATTTTAGTCACACCCATTAGGGAGAATATTTTAGTCGTCCCCATTAGGGGAGAATATTTTAGTCGCGCCCATTAGGGAGACTATTTTAGTCACACCCATTAGGGAAACTATTTTAGTCACCCCCATTAGAGAGACTATTTTAATCACCCCATTAGAGAGACTATTTTAACCCCCACCATTATCGAGAGTATTTTAGTCACCACCATTAGGGAGACTATTTTAACCCCCACCAATATCGAGAGTATTTTAGTCACCACCATTAGGGAGAATATTTCCGTCACCCCCATTAGGGAGATAAGTTTTTTTATAGTCAACATCTTTTAAATGATTTGTGGAAACCATCAATTATTGGGTCATTATCGCCAAAATCTGGCTTGGTTGACGACTTTGTAGAGAGTACCTTTGTTGTCAACGTTCGTACAGACACTGTGGTGCACCTTTGTTGTCAACGTTCGTACAGACACTGTGGTGCACCTTTGTTGTCAACGTTCGTACAGACACGTGGTGCACCTTTGTCAACGTTCGTACAGACACTGTGGTGCACCTTTGTTGTCAACGTTCGTACAGACACTGTGGTGCACCTTTGTTGTCAACG
>WNWK01015945.1:0-10000 GCA_009830355.1 Cherax destructor | reverse complement strand
AAAAAAAAAAAAAAAAAAAAAAAAAAAAAAAAAAAAAAAAAAAAAAAAAAAAAAAAAAAAAAAAAAAAAAAAAAAAAAAAAAAAAAAAAAAAAAAAAAAAAAAAAAAAAAAAAAAAAAAAAAAAAAAAAAAAAAAAAAAAAAAAAAAAAAAAAAAAAAAAAAAAAAAAAAAAAAAAAAAAAAAAAAAAAAAAAAAAAAAAAAAAAAAAAAAAAAAAAAAAAAAAAAAAAAAAAAAAAAAAAAAAAAAAAAAAAAAAAAAAAAAAAAAAAAAAAAAAAAAAAAAAAAAAAAAAAAAAAAAAAAAAAAAAAAAAAAAAAAAAAAAAAAAAAAAAAAAAAAAAAAAAAAAAAAAAAAAAAAAAAAAAAAAAAAACCCCCCCCCCCCCCCCCCCCCCCCCCCCCCCCCCCCCCCCCCCCCCCCCCCCCCCCCCCCCCCCCCCCCCCCCCCCCCCCCCCCCCCCCCCCCCCCCCCCCCCCCCCCCCCCCCCCCCCCCCCCCCCCCCCCCCCCCCCCCCCCCCCCCCCCCCCCCCCCCCCCCCCCCCCCCCCCCCCCCCCCCCCCCCCCCCCCCCCCCCCCCCCCCCCCCCCCCCCCCCCCCCCCCCCCCCCCCCCCCCCACACCATAACAACAACAACCTAAAACAATACCATAAACACACCATAAATTAACACTAACATAACAACAACATGACCATAACAACACTACCATAACAAAACACTAACCATAACAACAACACTACCATACAACAACATAACCATAACAAACTAACCATAAAACAACACTACCATAACAACAACACTACCATAACAACACACCATAACAAAACACAACCATAACAACAATAATAACAACTACCATAACAACAACACTACCATAACATAACCAAAACAACACTACCATAACAACAACACTAACCATAACAACACTAACCATAACAACACTACCATAACAACAACACACATAACAACTTAACAACCATAACAACTTAACACTACCATAAAACACTAACCATACAACACCAACCATAACAACCACCATAACAACAACACCATAACAACACTAACATAACAACAACATAACCATAACAACTTAACACACCATAACAACTAACACACCATAAAACTAACACTAACCATAACAACACACTAACCATAACAACAACACTGACCATAACAACTTAACACTAACCATAACAACACTAACCATACCAACTTCCCACTGACCATAACAACTTAACACTAACCATAAAACAACACTAACATAACAACCACAACACACCATAACAACTAACACTACCATAACAACACAACCATAACAACTAACACTAACCATAACAACAACACTACATAACAACAACACTACCATAACAACTTAACATAACAACAACACTAACCATAACAACACTAACCATAACAACTTAACACTACCATAACAACAACACTAACCAAAACAACACTACCAAACAACTAACACTAACCATAACAACAAATCAAACACTAAACAACACTAACATAAAACACTAACCATAACAACAACACTACCATAACAACAACACTACCATAACAAACACTAACCATAACAACTTAAACTACCATAACAACAACACTAACCATAACAACAACACTAACCATAACAACAACATAACCATAACAACTAACACTAACCATAACAAACTAACCATAAAATAACACTGACCATAAACAACTTAACACTAACCATAACAACTAACACTAACCATAACAACAACACTAACCATAACAACAACACTAACTATAACAACACTAACCATAACAACTTAACACTAACCATAACAACTTAACACTAACCATAACAACTTAACACTAACCATAACAACACTAACCATAACAACTTAACACTAACCATAACAACTTAACACTAACCATAACAACTTAACACTAACCATAACAACTTAACACTAACCATAACAACTTAACACTAACCATAACAACTTAACACTAACCATAACAACTTAACACTAACCATAACAACTTAACACTAACCATAACAACACTAACCATAACAACTTAACACTAACCATAACAACACTAACCATAACAACTTAACACTAACCATAACAACTTAACACTAACCATAACAACTTAACACTAACCATAACAAACAAACAAACAAACAAATTTTATTTCATTGCAGGTTACATGGGTATTGGAAGTTACAATGTAAATTGAGTGCAAGGAGAGCCACTGACATGCCATGGCATTAGGGGCAGCTTATTCTAGTCCTTAAAAACTAGGTACTTAATATTAGAGAAATTTATTGAGTTTATTCTAGTTAAAAATTATTTTCAAAATTACAATATGATGAAATTTTACTGTTTAAATTATTATATAATGATATTAGATCTTAGATTGTTACAGGTGTTAAGATTCTTGAATGATAATATGGAATTGAGATTATCTTAAGGAAAATAACATTGAGCATTTTTGACATTAACTTATAATATGAGTAGGGGGTAACATAATAGTAACATATTATTAAAAATTGAGATTATCGTATAGGAAAGTAACAATGAGCATTTTTCAAAGTAGTTTATAGCATGATCATTTAGGTTTGGGTGAGTAGGTGGTTTTTGAGTTGAGTCTTAAATTGATTTTCAGACAAGATTATCTTAATATTTACTGGTAATGAATTCCAGATTCTGGGGCCCTTTATGTGCATAGAATTTTTACATAGGTTGATATGAACACGGAGGAGGAAGCAACTAACTAGAGTGAGAAATATAAGAGGCAATGTAAAATAAATCCAGTGGAAAAAGTAAAGGCACCTTAGGCATAATAGGAGAACACTGTGTCAAACTCTGTGCTCCAACACTGTGTTCCAACACTGCTCCAACACTGTGCTCCAACACTTCAACTTGACACAAAGCAAAAAACAGAAATATCGCCGGAGTAAATGTGGAACTTTGCAAAGCGGAAACTAGCCAACCATCTCCTGCAAGTGGGCCTGCGGGCCACTAGTACTAACAGCCTGGTTGACCAGGGTGCGAGGGCAGAACAATCAACCACAGTCGGGGCCCTGTCGTATCTAGTGTTGAAGCCGTGTATGGAATTTGCCTCCATATCTTCAGGGTCTCATTCCACTTTCACCATCCTTACACAGTGAAGCAGTGTGTAAGGTGGGACTTGCACATGAGGTAATAGGGTTACCCAAAGCTTATTCCTTGGGTAGCATTGAAAATGGGGTGGGCAAATAGTTCTGTTAGTGGGTTTGGGTTTTAGGAGAACCTTGCCTAGTATGGGCCAGCAGGCCTGCTGCAGTGCTCCTCCTTTCTTATGTTCTTAAATCATTCGGTGTACACACCTTACAACTCTTCGACACTTTCGACCCTGAGAGAGACACACATCTCGACCTTTTCGACCCTGAGAGACACATCTCGGCTCTCTCGACCCTGAGAGAGACACATCTCGACTCTCTCGACCCTGAGAGAAGCAATGAACCATCTCGTATATAAAATGGCACTCAGCTGGACTCTTGGCTTAGTGTCTCTCCTAATAGTTAACAGCAACTCTCGTAAGGCAGAAAGCTTTCAGGATTACAGGATTGGGTAAATGGAGTGAGCTCAGAGTGCCTCCAATATCGCGTCTCTCCTGTCCTACCACTGGCACTAACGTGGACCTCAGAAAAGCGGAAAGCCGAGGGCGAGATTAAAACCACAACACCGTGGCTGACATAATCCACAACCCACAATACCGTGGCTGGAAAAAACTCATAAGCATCCCACAACACCGTGGCTGGAACGATTCACAGCCAAACCACAATACCGTGGCTGAAACAATTCACAACCCACAATACCATGACTAGAACAATTCACAACCAACCCACAATACCGTGGCTGGAACAATTCACAACCAACCCACAATACCGTGGCTGGAACAATTCACAACCAACCCACAATACCGTGGCTGGAACAATTCACAACCAACCCACAATACCGTGGCTGGAACAGTTCACAACCAACCCACAATACCGTGGCTTAGACAATTCACAACCAACCCACAATACCGTGGCTGAAACAATTCACAACCAACCTACAATACCGTGGCTGAAACAATTCACAACTAACCCACAATACCGTGGCTGGAACAATTCACAACCAACCCACAATACCGTGGCTGGAACAATTCACAACCAACCCACAATACCGTGGCTGGAACAATTCACAACCAACCATAAATACCGTGGCTGGAACAATTCACAACCAACCCACAATACCGTGGCTGGCACAATTCACAACCAACCCACAATACCGTAGCTGGAACAATTCACAACCAACCCACAATACCGTGGCTGGAAGAGTTCACAACCAACCCACAATACCATGGCTGGAGCAGTTCACAACCAACCCACAATACCGTGGCTGGAACAATTCACAACCAACCCACAATACCGTGGGTGGAACAATTCACAACCCACAATACCGTGGCTGGAACAGTTCACAATCAACCCACAATACCGTGGCTGGAACAGTTCACAACCAACCCACAATACCGTGGCTGGAACAGTTCACAACCAACCCACAATACCGTGGCTGGAACAGTTCACAACCAACCCACAATACCGTGGCTGGAACAATTCACAACCAACCTACAATACCGTGGCTGGAACAATTCACAACCAACCCACAATACCGTGGCTGGAACAATTCACAACCAACCCACAATACCGTGGCTGGAACAATTCACAACCCACAATACCGTGGCTGGAACAGTTCACAACCAACCCACAATACCGTGGCTGGAACAATTCACAACCCACAATACCGTGGCTGGAACAGTTCACAATCAACCCACAATACCGTGGCTGGAACAGTTCACAACCAACCCACAATACCGTGGCTGGAACAGTTCACAACCAACCCACAATACCGTGGCTGGAACAATTCACAACCCACAATACCGTGGCTGGAACAGTTCACAATCAACCCACAATACCGTGGATGGAACAGTTCACAACCAACCCACAATACCGTGGATGGAACAGTTCACAACCAACCCACAATACCGTGGCTGGAACAATTCACAACCCACAATACCGTGGCTGGAACAGTTCACAATCAACCCACAATACCGTGGCTGGAACAGTTCACAACCAACCCACAATACCGTGGCTGGAAAAATTCACAACCCACAATACCGTGGCTGGAACAGTTCACAATCAACCCACAATACCGTGGCTGGAACAGTTCACAACCAACCCACAATACCGTGGCTGGAACAGTTCACAACCAACCCACAATACCGTGGCTGGAACAGTTCACAACCAACCCACAATACCGTGGCTGGAACAGTTCACAACCAACCCACAATACCGTGGCTGGAACAGTTCACAATCAACCCACAATACCGTGGCTGGAACAGTTCACAACCAACCCACAATACCGTGGCTGGAACAGTTCACAACCAACCCACAATACCGTGGCTGGAACAGTTCACAACCAACCCACAATACCGTGGCTGGAACAGTTCACAATCAACCCACAATACCGTGGCTGGAACAGTTCACAACCAACCCACAATACCGTGGCTGAAACAATTCACAAATAATCCACACTTGGAGAGGAAATTTCAGAAGACGTTTCGTCTCCGTCCTGTACCATTATCAAGCAACGAATAACTTTAGCAATGGCGACGTTTCGGTCCGGGATGGACCTAAACGTCGTCTAAAGTCTCGTCTCCAATATGTATGTTATTTGTGAACGGCAAATCGAGTAGTGGAAAATAAGTACTATTCAAATAATGAACTTAATCAATAATAAAGGTAATGAATGGATGGTGGAAAGTGTGTGTGTGTGTGTGTGTGTGTGTGTTGAGGAGAGAGAGAGAGAGAGAGAGAGAGAGAGAGAGAGAGAGAGAGAGAGAAGACTGTTACTTTTCCTCACCAATCAATCATTTCTGGTGTTGCCACGTGAGTCACCTTGAGTTACTCTCACGCGCAAATCACAACACAACTTTGATTCGCGAATCAAATGCTTTCTCTGCACACAGAAGCGATTCCTCACTCCCCAGAGATCCACCACACATTTCAACATTCCATTTCCCCCCTCCCACCACCTCTTCCTTCTTCACCTCTATTTCACGTCACTCTCATGGCAATACTCATCATTGTCTTCCAGTCAAACTTCCTCTCAAACTCGTAGTTTGAATTGATCAAAAGATTTTTTTTAAGTAAAAAAAAAATATTTTACAGAATTGGAAGCGAGAGTGATCCCCTCCCCCTTACCCCCGGTGTCGCGTTCCAGCATCCATGATTAAGGAATCTCTGGTCACTGAGATAAAAAAAAAAGCCCTTTCCTACCAGGATTCCTGTTTGGGGGCATTTTCTCTCTTCTTCCTTCGAAGATTTTTTTCTGTGTGTGGGGGGGGGAGTTAAGAGCTGTATTCGGTTACAAATAAATTTGTTGGTTCATTTATTTTTCTCTAAATTAAAACGTGAAAAATATCCCCTATTATTTTAAATGCATATTAAACGTGCTCAGTAATATCTAACGTGGAGACAAACTCGGGGGATTAATAGATCTGTATATTTCAATCCCTTTCTAGGATCCTCTTCAGCTCAAGAGGATCGATCCCTTTCTGGGATCCTCTTCAGCTCAAGAGGATCGATCCCTTTCTGGGATCCTCTTCAGCTCAAGAGGATCGAGCCCTTTCTGGGATCCTCTTCAGCTCAAGAGGATCGATCCCTTTGAGATCCTCTTCAGCTCAAGAGGATCGATCCCTTTCTGGGATCCTCTTCAGCTCAAGAGGATCGATCCCTTTCTGGGATCCTCTTCAGCTCAGAGGATCAATCCCTTTCTGGGATCCTCTTCAGCTCAAGAGGATCGATCCCTTTCTGGGATCCTCTTCAGCTCAAGAGGATCGATCCCTTTGAGATCCTCTTCAGCTCAAGAGGATCGATCCCTTTCTGGGATCCTCTTCAGCTCAAGAGGATCGATCCCTTTCTGGGATTCTCTTCAGCTCAAGAGGTTCGATCCCTTTCTGGGATCCTCTTCAGCAGAAGAGGATCGATCCCTTTCTAAGCATTGACAAGTGTTCATTGAATATAAACATATGTAAACACACAGACCCCCACACACAAAAGACCCCCACACACACAGACCCCCCACACACACACGCACACACACACACACACACACACTTATGCAAATGACTTACACACCCACCTTCATCACTCAGGGTTCGTGGTGGGGCACAAGTATGCCTCTCGCTCCTGGTCTCTTTCCATTCAAATTATTTCTTTTTCTCCTCCTTTTTTCCCTCCTAAGGATTTAAGGTCTTCTGGATTTAGGAGGAAAGCAATTTATATTGCTGTTGTCGCTGGTGTTGTTGTCTGTTGCTGCTGTGTTTTTTGCTGCTTCTTGTTGCCTCATTCATATATATATATATATATATATATATATATATATATATATATATATATATATATATATATATATATATATATATATATTCTTTCAACAAACCGCCCGTATCCCACCGAGGCAGGGTGCTGTTCCACTTCCCTATGGAGATAAGTGGAAATAAACAAGAACAAGAACTAGTAAGAAAAATAGAAGAAAACCCAGAGGGGTGTATATATATATATATATATATATATATATATATATATTATATATATATATATATATATATATATATATATATATATTATATATATATATATATATATTTAACACATCGGCCGATTCCCACTAAGGCAGGGTGGCCCAAAAAGAAAAACTTTCATCATCATTCACTCCATCACTGTCTTGCCAGAGAGGTGCTTTACACTACAGTTATAAAACTGCAACATTAACACCCCTCCTTCAGAGTGCAGACACTGTACTTCCCATCTCCAGGACTCAATTCCGGCCTGCCGGTTTCCCTGAATCCCTTCATAAATGTTACTTTGCTCACACTCCAACAGCACGTCAAGTATTAAAAACCATTTGTCTCCACTCCTATCAAATACGCTCACACATGCTTGCTGGAAGTCCAAGCCCTTCGCACACAAAACCTCCTTTACCCCTCCCTCCAACCTTTCCTAGGCCGACCCCTACCCGCCTTCCCTCCACTACAGATTTATACACTCTCGAAGTCATTCTGTCTCGTTCCATTCTCTCTACATGTCCGAACCACCTCAACAACCCTCCTCAGCTCTCTGGATAATAGTTTTGGTAATCCGCACCTGTTGGTATAACTATACTCTCATACATTCCCCTCTTTACTTCCATGGACAAAGTTCTTTGTCTCCATAGACTCAAGTGCTCCACTCACCCTTTTCCCTCATCAATTCTATGATTTACCTCATCCTTCATAGACCCATCTGCTGACATGTCCACTCCCAAATATCTGAATACATTCACCTCCTCCATACTCTCTCCCTCCAATATGATATCCAATCTTTCGTCACCTAATCTTTTTGTTATCCTCATCACCTTACTCTTTCCTATATTCACTTTCAATTTTCTTCTTTTACATACCCTACCAAATTCATCCACCAACCTCTGCAACTTCTCTAGATCAAGAACCCTCACTATCGTCAAGGAACTTCCCTTGAGGGGAAAGAGATATTCTAGACAATTTGAGACGACGTGTGGATCCATCCGGGACGGTTATCGAATCATAGTTCGACTTTAATTCGATAATTCGTTCCCCTCCCTCCCCCTCTACCCAACCAAGCGCACTTCTCCCCTTCTCCTCAGCAGGCACACCTTAAAACACTCCCCCCCTCCCCTCACCTTAGCAAACACACCCTAACAAACACTCCCCTTCCCTCACCCCAGGAAGCACACACTTCCTCCCCACCCCAACAAACACACTGATTTTAACTACGGTAATTACTCTTGTTATTTTTTACTAGAGTGCAGACTCCGCCATCTACGTCATTTTATCTGATCACTCGAGCACCACAACAACTTCCTTACACATGAATTACCGTCAATGTTTTTTTTCCTAACCTTTCTCCATTCTTTAATCATTTAAAACTTTTTTTCATCTTTCTTCTTTTTCGCCCTCCTTTTAAGACAAAAAAAATAGGAGCAGAAGTGGACGAAGAAATCAACATAAAGGAGAGAGAGATAACGAGAATCAATATATTTTCATTAGTGGGATCTTCAAGTCACAACACAGGCGACCACTATGCCTCTACAATTATTATTATTATTATTAATTATTATTATGTATTATTATTATATGGAACGCTAAACCTGGTGGAGGCTCGATCCTTCATCTGCTAATAGCGAGACAGAAATGCTAATGGCTGGGTAATGGGGTTGAAGGCCTGTCTACTTTACGAGGGTCATTAATGGCTCTATGTCACCTGTTCACTACCGGTCAAGATTATTTTAACCCCTAAAGTAGGGACTAAAGGAAACTTTGAACGTATATATACGCTGAGAGGTATACACTTCTCAGTATATATATCCTGTGCAACACTACTCTCGCAGCCAGCGCTTCTCTGACGAGGACATCAAAACTGCGCTTCTCTGACGAGGACATCAAAAATGCGCTTTCTGACGGGACATCAAACCGCGTTTTCTGACGAGGACATCAAAACTGCGCTTTCGACGAGGACATCAAAACTGCGCTTCTCTGACGAGGACATCAAAAATGCGCTTTCTGACGAGGACATCAAAACTGCGCTTTCTGACGAGGACATCAAAACTGCGTTTCTCTGACGAGGACATCAAAACTGCGCTTTCTGACGAGGAATCAAAACTGCGCTTTCTGACGAGGACATCAAAACTGCGCTTCTCTGACGAGGACATCAAAACTGCGCTTCTCTGACGAGGACATCAAAACTGCGCTTTCTGACGAGGACATCAAAACCGCGCTTTCTGACGAGGACATCAAAACTGCGCTTCTCTGACGAGGACATCAAAACTGCGTTTCTCTGACGAGGACATCAAAACTGCGCTTTCTGACGAGGACATCAAAACTGCGCTTCTCTGACGAGGACATCAAAACTGCGCTTCTCTGACGAGGA
>WNWK01015944.1:0-45000 GCA_009830355.1 Cherax destructor | reverse complement strand
GGTTTATACCCAAGGGTAACAGGAAAAGCGAAAAAGCCAGGATGAGCCCATGGTTCACCCAAAGGTGCAGGGAAGCCAAAACCAAGTGTGCCAGGGAATGGAAGAAGTATAGAAGGCAAAGGACCCAGGAGAATAAGGAGAGCAGTCCTAGAGCCAGAAATGAATATGCACAGGTAAGAAGGGAAGCCCAAAGACAATACGAAAATGACATAGCAGCAAAAGCAAAATCTGACCCAAAGATGTTGTACAGCCACATCAGGAGGAGAACAACAGTCAAGGACCAGGTGATCAGGCTGAGGAAGGAAGGAGGGGAGGTCACAAGAAATGACCACGAAGTGTGTGAGGAGCTCAACATGAGATTCAAAGAGGTGTTCACAGAGGAAATAGAAGGGCCTCCAGAAAGGAGGAGAGGTAGGGTACACCATCAGGTGCTGGACACGATACACACAACTGAGGAGGAAGTGAAGAGGCTACTAAGCGAGCTAGATACCTCAAAGGCGATGGGGCCGGACAACATTTCTCCATGGGTCCTGAGAGAGGGAGCAGAGGAGCTATGTGTACCCCTAACAACAATCTTCAACACGTCTATCGAAACAGGGCAACTACCAGAGGTATGGAAGACAGCAAATGTAGTTCCAATTTTTAAAAAATTAGACAGAAACGTAGCATTAAACTACAGACCAGTGTCACTGACATGTATAGTATGCAAGGTCATGGAGAAGATTATCAGGAAAAGAGTGGTGGAGCACCTAGAAAGGAATGAGCTTATCAACGACGGCCAACACGGTTTCAGGGACGGGAAATCGTGTGTCACAAACCTACTGGAGTTCTATGACAGGGTGACAGCAGTAAGACAAGAGAGAGAGGGGTGGGTAGATTGCATATTCTTGGACTGTAAGAAGGCGTTTGACACAGTCCCACACAAGAGATTAGTGCAGAAGCTGGAGGACCAGGCAGGGATAACAGGGAAGGCACTACAATGGATCAGGGAATACCTGTCAGGAAGACAGCAGCGAGTCATGGTCCGTGGCGAGGTGTCAGAGTGGGCGCCGGTGACGAGTGGGGTTCCACAGGGGTCAGTCCTAGGACCGGTACTGTTTCTGGTGTTTGTGAACGACATGACGGAAGGAATAGACTCCGAAGTGTCCCTGTTTGCAGATGATGTGAAGTTGATGAGAACAATTCAATCGGAAGAGGACCAGGCAGAATTACAAAGGGATCTGGACAGGCTGCAAGCCTGGTCCAGCAATTGGCTCCTGGAGTTCAACCCAACCAAGTGCAAAGTCATGAAGATTGGGGGAAGGGCAAAGAAGACCGCAGACGGAGTACAGTCTAGGGGCCAGAGACTACAAACCTCAATCAAGGAAAAGATCTTGGGGTGAGTATAACACCAGGCACATCTCCTGAGGCGCACATCAACCAAATAACTGCTGCAGCATACGGGCGCCTAGCAAACCTAAGAACAGCATTCCGACATCTTAATAAAGAATCGTTCAGGACCCTGTACACTGTGTACGTTAGGCCCATACTGAAGTATGCAGCACCAGTTTGGAACCCACATTTATCCAAGCACGTAAAGAAGCTAGATAAAGTGCAAAGGTTTGCAACAAGACTAGTCCCGGAGCTAAGGGGTATGTCCTACGAGGAGAGGTTAAGGGAAATCGACCTGACGACACTGGAGGACAGGAGAGATAGGGGGGACATGATAACGACATATAAAATACTGAGAGGAATTGAAAAGGTTGACAGAGACAGAATGTTCCAAAGATGGGACACAGCAACAAGGGGACACAGTTGGAAGTTGAAGACTCAGATGAATCACAGGGATGTTAGGAAATATTTCTTCAGTCACAGAGTAGTCGGGAAGTGGAATAGCTTGGGAAGCGATGTAGTGGAGGCAGGTTCCATACACAGCTTTAAGAAGAGGTATGATAAAGCTCATGGCGCAGGGAGAGTGACCCAGTAGCAGCCAGTGAAGAGGCGGGGCCAGGAGCTATGTCTCGACCCCTGCAACCACAACTAGGTGAGTACACAGCAAGCCTTTCATGGCACAAAGTTCCCCTCACAAATGAATTTTCCGTCATGATATTTCAATCACTGAACGAAACGTTTTGTAAATAGTTTTCCTCTGCTATAAATATCTAACATATTTGTCTTTTTTTTGCCTTACCGGAAAGTCAACATTATCAGCATCAAGGAAAGGGGGGGGGGAAATTACCTTGATTCTGATGAATTAGTTTTGATTTGAGGCATAAGCCTTATCCTCCCTTTTCTTATGTTAAACCCAACTGAAAGCTGAAAGCGTCTTCAGCTCACACACTAAGTGATCCGGGATCGACTATCGGCACATGCGAGACGTTGGGCATGTTTCCTTATACCTGCAGCCCCTACCCCCCAACCACCTATCAGTAAGTAGGTACCTGGAAATGCTCGAAATGCCTTGCATAACCAGGGGATTTCTAAATAGTATGCCAATGTTATCATAGGTCTGTAACAGTTGCATCATGTACTTCTAAAAATAAAGATTATTAAAAACTAATATAATAAAATTTCTGTCTCACCGACAACCGAAGCAACCAGTATTATATTAACAATTTTTTTTAAACCACATTCACATCAACCACCAATCACATCAACCATGCTGCCCCCGCAGCTACCATTAATCATAACACACCTACCATTTCTACCATTTCTAACACCTCTACTTCCATGACTACCACCATACATCACTACAATACCCTCCACTCCATCTCTTCCAGTCACTGCTACCATTACAACCGTCACCTTGTCACCACACCACTACAAATATGCCATCCAGTTCCATGGCAACAAACATCACCATTTAGACACTACATTCCCATCAACCACCACCCCCGCCATCACCACCACCATCACCCACCACCCCCACCATCACCATCAACCACCACCCCCACCATCACCATCAACCACCACCCCCACCATCACCATCAACCACCACCCCCACCATCACCATCAACCACCACCCCCACCATCACCACCTCTAGTTTTTACGATTCTATACATACCCATATATACAATGCAGGAAGTGAGAGTTATATAAACAGTTTATACATTTGTTTTTAGTGAAGTGATATATGAGTTTTTAAGTACAAATGATACTGAAGACTCGATACTCCGTCAGCTAATCGCATGAGAGAAATGCTTCCTTAAAAGATGTCTGAGGTAAAATGTTTAAGTGGGTGGATGAATCTATCTCGGGAGAGATGTGAAAGCGTTTCCCAAAACACACACACACACACACACACACACACACACACACACAACACACACACACACACACACACACACACACACACACACACACACACACACACACACACTTCACCATCGTAACAAGAATAAATTTTAAGGTCACCATCACCACCTCTTCCAGCAACACACAGAAAAACTAAGAATAACAGTAATAACAGTTACTTTAATAACTCCCACACCACCACAATCACCATTACGATCAGCATATCATCATCCACCCCATCACCTCAACAGCAGCAACTACCACAACCAACGCCTCGCCAATTACTATCACCACCACCACAACCACCAACACCACAACCACCAACACCACAACCACCAACACCACAACCACCAACACCACAACCACCAACACCACAACCACCAACACCACAACCACCAACAACACCACCCCCACAACCACCAACAACACCACCACAACCACCAACAACACCACCACAACCACCAACAACACCACCACAACCACCAACAACACCACCAACACCACCACCACAACCACCAACAACACCACCACAACCACCAACACCACCACAACCACCAACACCACCACCACAGCCAACACCACCACCACAACCACCAACACCACCACAACCACCAACAACACCACCACAGCCAACAACACCACCACAACTACTAACAACACCACTACAACTCTCTCCTGAGCACCTCCACTCTCCCTCCCACAAAAACACTAACTTACGAAACTCTGGCATGCAAAAAGTTACCTGCTCATACCCAGCTCGCAGCCACGCCCTGCCAGACAGGGGTGGGCAGGGGGGTGAGGGGGACTCGTAATGGAGAGATGGGGCTCTCTAAGGGGTGAGTCAGGCTGCTGGGGAGATGGGATTGTGGGTGCATCAGTAGGGGGTCTGGAGGGGTGGGTACGGTGATGGGTCAGCACCGTCTGGGAACGAGTTTGCACTGAGAGGGGACAGGTGGACTCAGTGGGGGTGGTGGAGTGGGCTCTGTGGGTGGTGTGGGGGTGAAGGAGCTCTGGTAGTGGATGAGACACGTTGGTGGCCTATCCTCCCATCCCATTGCCACTGTTCTCCCCTACCCCAATCCCTCCAGCCTCCCAGTGTAAATTGGGCACGGTGATTGTTCTTTCGGCGGCCGGGGTACTGTGGTGGCGTGGTACATGGGTATCAGAGTGGGGTGCTTTGGTGCGGTGATTGTGTGCTATTGGAGTCTGGTGCCCTCTGGTATGTGGAAGGAAGGATAGAAATGGGCACATTAGTTGTTCCATTTTTTTATCAAACAAAATTGGGACCACCAAGAGTGTGTTACTCCCTTACTATGTACAATAATTACATGGCGTGAACAGCAGCACTGTGCTGCTAACCCTACTCTACTACGTAATGAGAATAACTGGCTATATTTCCCAGTAACATTCCATCACACAGGATGAGTTTCGTTCAAGAGTAAATTTAATTTATCCTGAGTTGGAATAATTCAGTAAGGCAGACGATACTGATTATGGGATTTGAGGAGGACACCGTATAAATTCTGAAGATTATATATACATCTCTCTTGACGTGTACTCACTGAGAGAAGCTCTGGATGCATTAAGAGCTGTGTGTATTTCACTATGAATGTATTTTAAAGTTTAATATAAGAATAACCCTCACTTGTGACCATTAACTAGTCACGTCTGTTAATGGTCACAAGTCAGACCGAAACGTCGTCACAAGTTTCCCTCAAAGTGCGGGTTATATATATATATTGTTCCAGCCAAGGTATTGTGCCTTTTTATTCCTCACTGTAATCCCCGTATTTGGGAATAAATTATCCTTGAGTGGCAAGAGTGTTTCATGAACCTTCCCCTCCATAGTTATAGTTCACCAGCACTGAAAATTTGAACCCAGTCGGATGACGCGTTCTCAAGTTTAAAGATGGAGGAAGGAAAACATCCGGCAGTCATAAAGGTATCCCTTTCGTGATTTATAATTATAATACTAAAACTAATACTAATAATACTAAAACTAATGCTAACTATACTAAAACTAATGTTAATAATACTAAAACTAATGCTAACTATACTATAACTAATGCTAACTATACTAAAACTAATGCTAATAATGCTAAAACTAATAATAATAATGCAAATACTAAAAATACTAATAATGCAAATACTATAAATACTAATACTAATAAAAAATAATTGCTAATTATTATAACGAAGAGGGAAAAAAAGACGAATACAAAACAGGAAAAGAGAAAAATCTCAATAATATAAGCAATAATGGCGTACTCTTGCCCATATATAGCATAAACACACAAGGATAAATGCAGGGAGAAAGTGAGCCACGACAACTCCACTGTGGTATATACAAACAGGAGAGACATGTGACATTACCATTATATGCATGGAGAAGCGATAATTCCGTAGGGATTATAATTATGTACCAAAAGAACCTTAGAAAACTCGCCTAACCTTAATAAAACAAGTGCAATTTAATTTAGCCTAGTCTAACTAAATATCTTTTAGATAAGTTTACAATAATTAAATAAACACAATAAAATATATAGTAATGTCATATAATGGCTAGAGAAATATAAGGCAGTTAGGTTAGATCTGGAAAAAGGAGCTGAATATATTTCTTTGACCAAGAGCGAAGAGCTCTAGAAGGGAAGAGGCAATCATATAACTTACCCATTCAGACGCGAGATAAGGAGAGGAATTTTTATATTTTTAGTTTCAAATGCAAAAAGTTGTAGGATGTGTGACAGCAGTTCTGAGAAAGCTGGAGGAATGTGTAATAAAATGACAGGTGTGTGTACAATTAAGAAGACCACATTTTTAAGGTGGGTTTGATGTCAAGTGTTAAGGGATCAAGGATGTGGTGGCGGTGGTAATACTAGTGGTGTGAGTGTGGTGGTGCTAGTGGTGTGGCGTGTTAGATGTGGTGTGAGTGTGGTGGTGGTGCTGTGTGGTGTTGTGTGTTAGGTTTGATGGGAGTGTGGCGATGCTAGTGGTGTGGTGTTAGGTGTGGCGTGAGTGTGGTGGTGCTAGTAGGTGCAGCGTGCTAGGTGTGGTCTGAGTGTGGTGGTGCTAGTGGTGTGGCGCGAGTGTGGCGGTGCTCGTAGTGTAGCGTGCTAGGTGTGGCGGTGCTAGTAGTGTGGTGTGCTAGGTGTGGTCTGTGGTGGTACTAGTGGTGTGGCGTGCTAGGTGTGGCCAGAGTATGGTGGTGCTAGGTGTGGCCAGAGTGTGGTGGTGCTAGTGGTGTAGCGTGCTAGGTGTGGCCTGAGTGTGGTGGTGCTAGTGGTGTGGCGTGCTAGGTGTGGCGTGAGTGTGGCGGTGCTTGTGGTGTAGCGTGCTAGGTGTGGTCTGAGTGTGGTGGTGTTAGTGGTGTAGCGTGCTAGGTGTGGTCTGAGTGTGGTGGTGTTAGTGGTGTAGCGTGCTAGGTGTGGTCTGAGTGTGGTAGTGCTAGTGGTGTGGCGTGCTAGGTGTGGTCTGAGTGTGGTGGTGCTAGTGGTGTGGCGTGCTAGGTGTGGCCTGAGTGTGGTGGTGTGGAGTGTTAGGTGTGGTTGTGGTTGTGACTGGGATAGACAAGGAGCGGACGCAAGGAAAGTGATCTCAAAGATGAGAATAAAAACTTGAAGAGTAGCCAAGTTGATCCTAAGTCGAGAACAGAATTAAGAGATTGTGAAGAGAAGTGAGAGGGAAGAGAGAGGGAATATACATATATGTCGTGGCGAATAAGTAAAACTGGTCAATTAGCAAGTACTCATTTAAAATTAAGTCCTTTCTAAAATTATCTCTCATACGTTCAAAGATATATATATTTTTAATTTATGTTAATGTAAAAAATTAATAATTTTGTACCAAAAGAACCTTAGAAAACTTACCTAACCTTTTTATAACAAGCGCAATTTAATTTAACGTAGAGTTCAACTAAATATATTTCAGATAAGTTTACAAAAATTTAATAATAAACAAACACAATGAAATATATATTTTATCGTTAGGTTCAGCATGATTTTTCCGAAATAATTGAATACACAAATTTTCGCTTGCCTTATTCGGCAAGAAAAGCGTTGCTATTTAAATCAAAATCGCAAGCTTTACCTATTCGGCACGACATTATAATATATATATATATATATATATATATATATATATATATATATATATATATATATATATATATATATATTCATTTACTTATTTAACTCAAGTCTTAAAGCAGTGTGATGTAAATATTATGTAGAAAATTCGAAGCGTACAAGTTAGGAAACTGTGTGAATTTACAAAAGGGTACTAGTCGGAGAGATTAGAAGTTGTTAGGGCGGTTTTGTTTAGAAAGAACAGAGAAAAATAAGATGACCATGCGGGTTTGTAAATCTGGGATGTCAGGATGGAGGGGGTGGGGTCGTGTCAGAAAGGGGAAGGTAGGGGAAAGGGTAATATTAGAGGCTTTGAGTGCTAGGGGCTTGAGCATCCATCAAGCTTTAGCGAGCATGTTAGATCAGACTGGAGACAAGTGATTTTTACGGCTTGGCATGTCGTAGAAGTGTGAGCCACGTAACATTTATGCAAGGATTCAGGAAAACCGGTTAGCCGGACTTGATTCTTGAAGGTAGGAAATGCAGTGCCTGTACTCTCTAGGAGAGGTTTCAGAGTTTGTAGTTCAAAGAGTTATTTGTATTTCGAAAACTACGCACTTTTAGCAAATAGCTCCTGATTAAATATGGAAAGTTTCATTATTTTGGGTTATTCTACCTTGGTGGGAGTCGGCCGATTTCCATTAAAAGATTAATTATCCACAAAAACAGTCATTATAATACTGAAATATTTGTCAGGGATTCGAACGTGCCAAGCCAAAACACAAGCAGTCCAGGCTGACCAATACACCATTACTGTAGATCATTAGTCTACAATATTGTAAACCATAGTTCTACAGTAATGAGTTACGGAAATATGTCGGGTAAGATATGCTATAAAATACCGAAAACTGAAAAAAAGAGCAAGTACAGTATTTACATATTTTAAAGAGGGAGCGTTTTGCCACGAATGACTTTCAGTACAACAAAGAAAATCACATGTACAGTTTATGTAAGGGCAGGGATGAGGTACAAAGAGGCTGGAACAGTACAGTTGTGAGGCTCGCATAGGCCAGTAGGCCCGCAGCGGTGCTCCGGAACTTCAAGTTCTAGGTGGTCACAGTGTCCTGTTTTAAAGAATTGATTCGGCTAAGGCTTTTAAAATAGTAAAGATGCCAGTGTTCTCTGCAACAGTGTTGGTGGTTGTAATCAATGCACTCTCCAGACCTCGTTGTCTGATTACATCTTCCCTGATGACGAGTGTGGCTTCGTTAAATTTCATATGAGGGATTGGTAATCCCTCCCACATGCGTTCCGATGACACATACTTGGCATCGGTGACACACATATGGAATCTGAAAACATGGAACGGTCACAAGCTGCGACCCAATGCAAGTTTTACACTGCATTTTATATTTATATAGTATATATATATTATATATTCACCTTACCAATTTATACTCGCTTGTTTGTGGTTGCAGGGGTCGAGTCACAGCTTCTGACCCCGCCCCTTTGCAAGCTGCTACTAGCTCCACTCTCTCTCCCTGTTCCAAGAACCTTATCTTAAAGCTATGTAGGGCTCCTGCCTCCACTGCTTCACTGTATCTGTATGTCTATATCTCTATGGCTATCTGTATGTGAAATTCCCATGTGGTACAGTGAACCTCCCGTCAATGAAAAAGTTCTACTTTCCCTCTCACTGTAGAGAAAAAGGCAAGAAAGCAGCAAGAGAAAGTAGAAGAGAAGAAAGTAGAGAAATAATCAGTGTGAGAGCGAGGCAACACGTCCAGTGGTTAACTATCTCCAGGGAGTAACTGCCTATCGGCTCCTACGTGCTCCTACCATCATTAGAAATTACACCTAAGGAAAAAAAAAGTGGAATGTAGGATTTAATTTATGAACATGCTTCCTTGTGTATGTGTTTTTGTGTGTAATTATCAATTTGTAATTA
The DNA here is from genome assembly GCA_009830355.1 of Cherax destructor. Taxonomy (NCBI): domain Eukaryota; kingdom Metazoa; phylum Arthropoda; class Malacostraca; order Decapoda; family Parastacidae; genus Cherax; species Cherax destructor. Next base: position 35,714 of record WNWK01015944.1, on the reverse strand, counting down.
CATATTTATGGTTACAGGTGAGAGAGTTTACGCTAGAGGTGTCCTGTCTTCTATTTTAAGTTTATCATAAATGTTTGTCAAAAGTTTTATTTTTTCGGGGGGGGGGGAAATGGCCAAATGCTGAGAAACAGGGTTAAACTACTAGAGTAAGTCTTGATTACGTAACGTTTCGCTCAAGAGTGAAACGTTCTTTAATAAAGGTTTGCTCAGGTATCAGAATTTTTTTTATTACCTCGATTGAGTGGCATAATTTTTATGTGATATTACATTTTTTATGCCACTCATTTTATGAAGAAATATTTTCCAACAATCATTTTCCAATTTTTTTTACGTTGCTTTAAAGTACGTTTTTTTGATATCGTAATTGATAACACATTGAAATACTGTTTTTTCTTGTGTACTTATTGTTTACATTTCCCTTCTTATTTTCCTGTATTTGAACAAAGACATTTTAATACCTTTATCCTTTCTCACTATTTTTTTCTCATTTGTGTGTGTATGTGTGTGTGTGTGCACGTGTGTGTGTGTGTGTGTGTTGTATGTAGTGTGTGTGTGTGTGTGTGTGTGTGTGTGTGTGTGTATGTGTGTGTGTGTGTGTGTGTGTGTGTATGTGTGTGTGTGTGTGTGTGTGTGTGTGTGTGTGTGTGTATGTGTGTGTGTGTGTGTGTGTGTGTACTCGCCCATTTGTGCTCACCTACTTGTGGTTGCAGGGGTCGAGAAATAGTTCCTGGCCCCGTCTCTTCACTGATCGTACTAGGTACTCTTTCTACCTGCTCCATGAGCTTTATCATACCTCGTCTTAAACTATGTATGGTTCCTGCCTCCACTACATCACTTGCCAGACTATTCCACTTCCTGACAACTCTATGACTGAAGAAATACTTCCTAACATCTCTGACTCATCTGAGTCTTCAACTTTCAATTGTGACCCCTTGTTTCTGTGTCCTCTCTCTGGAACATCCTGGCTCTGTCCAACTTATCTATTCCTCGCAGTATTTTGTATGTCGTTATCATGTCTCCCCTAACCCTCCTGTCCTCCAGTGTCGTCAGGCCGATTTCCCTTAGCTCTGGAACTAGCCTTGATGCAAACCTTTGCACTTTCTCTATTTTTTTGACGTGCTTGACCAGGTGTGGGTTCCAAACTGGTGCTGCATACTCCAGTATAGGCCTGACGTACACGGTGTACAGTCTTGAACGATTCCTTACTAGGGTATCGGAACGCTATTCTCAAGTTTGCCAGGCGCCCATATGCTGCAGCAATTATCTGGTTGATGTGCGCTTCCGGAGATGGGCTCGGTATTATACTCACCCCAAGATCTTTTTCCTCGAGTGAGGTTTGCAGTCTCTGGCCACCTAGCCTATACTCTGTCTGCGGTCTTCTTTGCTCTTCTCCGATCTTCATGACTTTGTAGTCCTGCCTGATCCTCATCTGATTTAATTCTTCTCATTAACTTCACATCTGCGAACAGGGACACTTCTGAGTCTATCCCTTCCATCATGTTATTCACATATACCAAAAATAGCACTGGTCCTAGGACCAGTCACAGGCACCCACTGTGATACCTCATCACGTTCCATGACTCGTTGTTGCCTCCCCGTCAGGTATTCTCTGATCCATTGCAGTGCCCTTACTGTTACACGTGCCTGAACCTCTAGCTTTTGCACTAATCTCTTGTGAGGGACTGCGTCTAAGGCCTTCTTGCAGTCCAAGAAAATGCAATCTACCAACCCCTCTCTCTCGTGTCTTTCTTCCGTTACCTTGTCATAAAATTCCAGTAGGTTTGTGACACATTATTTGCCTTCCATGAATCCGTGCTGGTTGTCGTTTATAATCTGGTTCCGTTACAGGTACTCCACTCTCCTCCTGATAATCTTCTCCATGACTTTGCATACTATGTATTGAAAATTGTGGTTAGTGGCACACACAGCGTCTCTGCTCCTTCTCTAAGGACCCACAGAGAGATGTCCGGTCCCATCGCCTTTGAGGTATCAAGGTCACTTAGCAGCTTCTTCACCTCCGCCTCGGTTGTATTTCATCCAACACTTGTTGGTATATCCCTTGTTGGTGTACCCCTCTGTTCTGTCTTCCCAGAGTCCTTTCTGTCTCCACTGTAAATACTTCCTTAAATCTCGTGTTGAGCTCCTCACATACTTCTTGGTCGTTTCTTGTGAGTTCCCCACCTTCTTTCCTCAGCCTGATTAACTGGTCCTTGACTGTTGTCTTCCTCCTGATGTGGCTATACAACAGCTTCGGGTCAGACTTGACTTTCGATGCTATGTTGTTTTCGTATTGTCGCTGGGCCTCCCTCCTTATCTGTGCATACTCGTTACTGGCTCTTCAACTAATCTCTTTATTTTCCTGGGTCCTTTGTCTTCTGTACTTTTTCCATTCTGTGTGTGTGTGTGTATGCGCCCTTCCCCCTCGCGGAGTCACGTGTCATGTCATATGTGAGGTGATAACTCCACCTCATAAGCCTTCTACTGCCCTATTATTTTTGGTTCCTTGATATTATGAGTAATCACGAGAGCACTTGGAAATTAACTGTTTTTTTTCGGGTGATATCACTTGTTTATCGTGATCTTATCTTTATATATATATATATATATATATATATATATATATATATATATATATATATATTATATAACACTTAAATATATAACATCATGAAAAATTTAGTTGCAGTTTCTTAAATTCCATTATTACTTCTCGTCATTTACTAGAATGTTTCATGATGTTTATACATTGCACATTTGACTATCAGTCTTTACTACCTTTGGTTTACAATTACCATCAATAATAAAGGCAATAAAATTACTCAAAAACCATAACCTCTCAAGAGAATAAATCAGTGTTGTAATTTTCTTTTCCAAAATTCCATCCCAAATTCAATTTACTGGACGCTCCCCAAATCCCATAAATATGGTAATATTAAGAAACGAGTGAAAAACAAGAGAGGAAAGTCCGTGCTCGGCCGTGTTTAATCTCCTTAGGTTGGCCGAGCACAACTAAAATTACTGAATCTGACCACAAGCCAAACAGATGAAAGTAGTTGCAGGACTGATCTTTGACCCTCGTCGGTGGTGGTGCCTCCTTGTGAAGCTCACACCGCTCTAAGGGGTGGTGGTGGTGGTGGTGGTGGTGGTGGTGGTGGTGGTGGTGGTGGTGGTGGTGGTGGTGTATCCTTTGAGGGTCACACCACAATTAAGATGGAGTTGGCTGTTATGGTAGTGGTGTCTCCCTGTGAGGTTTATATCGCCCTGAGAGTGATGGTGCGTGTTTCAGTGGTGGTTGTGAATTCCTGAGAGGTATGAGCTACTTCAGGGTGACGTTGAGGGATATAGTTAGGAGGGATTGTGAAACGTGCTGATAGAGTGCAAGTGTGGTGTGTGTTGTAATGGTAGTTAGAAAGTATTTACAGCGTGGTGATAGAGAGTGAATGTGAGTGAGTGTGAGTGTGTGTGAGTGTGTGTGGGGCGGGTATAGTGTTTATCTATTTGTAGTCACAGGAGTATAGCAAAAATTAAACTCATAAGCAGTTAAGAAAATGCCGAGTCCTGGGTAAAAATAAACAGTTGAAGATTGAAAGAAAATTTTTTGGGCACTGAAGTAAACATGGGCTTTTGGAAAAGAAAGAAACGTTTGGGTCTATGAATCTGGAAAAGAGAAGACGTCTTTATCGTGGAAGATAAAACATGTAACCTAAGAAAAGGAAAAAGTGAACTTTTGGAAGAATGGAAGATAAAATGTCTGGACCCCTGGGAGACTAAACGTTTGGGGTCTGTATAGATAAATATGACAGATCATAGAAAATGCTCACTCATTTATATTCTGCGAATGATAATTATGTAAGGTATGGGAGTACATAGCCTTTGATCATAGGAAATATTTTTTTAATAACTTTCCCTCATGGAAAGACAATCGAGGAAATTAAAAAAGAATTATTGTGAAAAGAAACGGATATGGGTTAGTTCTTGGCTTGAAGGCAAATAACAAACAGAGAGCGTCTCAGGAAAGACAGTCATGACATTTTTCCCTGCCTTGTTCCGCCTCGGACCCACCCTGACTAAGACCCATTCTGCCTAAGACCCATCCTAAACCCTTCCCCGGACCCACCCAGACCCACCCTGCTTCAGACCTATTGTGAGCCACGCCCCTCCGCCTCAGTTTATCGACACTAATTGCACGATTATTTCCATTACTCAGTTTCTAATTTACTCTTTCATATGCTAATTCTTCGCTGGATTTTAAAGTGCAAAACCTTTTTCTAATTTCTTGAAATAGTAGTTAAATATTTTATATTAATTTCTTTGATATCATATTTATTAAAAAAATGATGAAAAAGTAGTTTGGAACGGTTATAATTGTCGTTTCTCTCTCGCTAAAGTAAAATCACGCTGATAAATTTCCTGCGTAAGTGAAATGTTGTTAATATTAAGTGTTCAATACTGCTTTTTACGTCTTATTTTTCATCATATCGGTTCACTGCATCTTTCCATACGGGATTAAATTATTGTCCACTGGTGGTGTACAGGTGAGGTGCAGCTTTAATAACCCTCGTGGTGTCAATAGGTATCAGTTTGGAATCACCCAAGTCACGCTCTATAGACAATAACTTCCAATCATGTACCTAATACGATTAAAAACAAATGTTATTGAGATTAACAATTCACGTTGACGTAACTTTCGGGAATTTAGTCAGATTTGTGACAGCTTTAAAAAAAAATAATTTAGAAAATAAAATATTATTACCTTCACGTATAACTTACGTTACCAGTTGAATACAAGTCGAAACGAAATCGAGTATAAGATATTATAAGGAGCCACGAAAGGGTAATGCCCTCTTCACACGCCCGTCTCTAGTTGCTCCATAAATAAATGGAGCTCTGCTTCCCGGAGTCAGCTTTAGTTTACTAGTTTTCAAGCTCTTGTGCAATGCACGAGAGCTTGAGCAGTGCGGTGACAGTCGTTAATAAGTCTTGTTTCTTCTCTTTGATTTCCGCTTCAAGGAAACCGTAAATTTATCGATGCTATAAATTGCAATGTACACATATCACTCGAACTTTATCTGTAGATCACATTGTTGCTTTTAAAGCCTAAATTACACGACAGCCTTTAAAGCAGCAAGGATACTTTAATACTTTAATTAAAAGGAACTCTCAGCTTATCTATACACACACATCTCTCGGAGCATAAACCGTTTATCTGTAGAATTCAGAAGCCATAATATGATATGAAATTTCCATAACCCATCATTATACTAACAGTTACTAAGTACTGATTAAACATTTTATTATTATTCTCCAAGTGCTAAGAGGGGACGATAAGGGTAAACTCACCCCTTCTATAATGAGCCCTTCAAAAGCTTCATGGCAACTCACTTGAAGGGTAAATAATATCAACTTGAGTTTTCGAGGAATCAGTTTTTTTGGGTATATATATTCTAAATAATTTTCAAGTATATAATGTAATTAAGAAGAATAAATCACTATTTTAAATTTATTTTTGAAAGAAACAGATTTATCCAATTTAAAATTATCAAAAGATGCAGCTGTAATTTTGTAAAAAATTATTTAATGAAAATTTGAAACAAAATAATGAGTAAAATACACAGTAATAAGTTAATAGAAATTCATTGCATAATCTATCAAGCTAATATTGACTAAATAATTTCCATCTTGAGCTCAAGGCATTGTTCAACCTCATGCCTTTGTTTCGTATATTACCAGCTCTTACAGCTGTAAGATTTTAACCAAAGTCAGTTTGGAAGTTTTCTTTAAATATGCGTTCCATGTTTTTATTTTTTTATCAGAAATCTGATTTTAAAAAATTGGGTAAAGAATTTAATCTTGATTTTTTTTTTCAATTCATGAAGTCACTGATAAAATCGTGCTTGCGGAAAAGCAATTTTATGTTGCAGTAAAACCGATTGCATCTTTGAACTAGTGCATGACTGCTGATTACGACTGCTACAACGGTGATTCAGATTTTTTTTTAAACTTGGATAATAACCAAAATATTAACAAAAATTGGCTACACATTGTGTTGAAGTTCCAGCAGCAGCTGAATCAGCAGCTGTAATAGTGGAATCAGTAGTTTAATTAGTAGATGTAGTTGTAGTTGTTGTAGAAACAGCAACACTTGTAGTAATAATAGAAGCAGCGGCAGTAGTAATAATATAGTCAGCAGTGGAAACACTAGTAGTTACTGTGTAGATGCATAAGCAGTAGTAATCGTAGTTATAGTAGTGACTGTAGTCGTGGTAACAATTTCTAGTAATAAGAGTAGTAATTTATAATAATACAAGATACAGCAGCTGAAATATTGTGGGTATTGTTGTAGTAGCATCAATAACAGTTGTAATTATAGTATTATTGCAAGTAGAAAAATTATTATTAATAGTAGTAATATAAGTAAGAGTTGCAATATCAGTAGTAGTACATAGTAGAGCTAGTCATTAACAGTAGTAGCAGTATTTAGTAAGTACTTAGCACTAGTCAGTAGTCAGAAGACTAATAGTAAGTCTTGAACTAGTATAAATAAGCATCCTGAATGATAAATAATTCCCCTGCAAAAAGCGTCTACCTCACACAAAAAAAGTTGTGTTAAATGATCTAAGATTTATATTATTTAACACCACTTTAACACAATTTAGATTCTAAGTACTGTCATGTATCCTTGAACGTATACCGAAGTTCTCCTTTCAAACTAGTTCGATTTTCCCTCTTATTTCACATTCAAATTTCATGCTCCACCTAGCACTTATCTTCATAACTGGTCTGCGAATTTACTCGTCGCTTCACTTTAAAGCATATATCAGGGGGAAGGTGGAAAGCCCCATCATGTATATCACAGGAAGGAGAGTCGTATGGGCCAGACACGCACTCTCATAACTTTTAGTCAGATTTTTTTTTGCCTTATATTGGGTATTCAGTGCTGCATGTAACGTGTGTAAAATAAATATATATATATATATATATATATATATATATATATATATATATATATATATATATACATTCATTATTCAACTGCTTTTAAATTATGGTTTAAAATTTGGTCCCTATAGACTATCGATCAAGCAGAGTTGTAAGGGAAATGTGGACCGTATATGTAAATCATAATTTGACAGGATTCGAAATAGTTTTACAAAAGATTCTCTTGTTAGTTCAGTTATAGACAGGTTTAGAGTCAGTGTTGGATTATATCTAACTAATGCCTGTAATCCAAAAACTAATTATTATTTGGCAGATAATCTGTCTGTATCAGTGTGTGCTTTATGCAAGAAATTCCTCGCCTAGTGTCTACATGCAAAGTAATGACTGCAAGCCAAAAGATATATTGAAATGTGTAACTTAAGATGATAACATGAACATTAATTTCATATTCATTTTTTTTTCAACTAGCTATATTTCTACGTCAGAATGAGTGGCATAGTTGCTTCAAAATATGAAAGTAATATAAATGGGGCTTATTATATCGAGCTGATTAGATGATGATATTTGAATAAACAAAATGTGTGTGCTCACCTAGGTTTGTTTGCTGGGTTCGATTCACAGCTCCTGCCCCTACCTCTCACTTACTATTGATGAGTTTTACTGATTACTGCCATCCAAAACTTGATAAATCTTAGTTTCGAAATTGAACATTTTGTTTTACTTCCAACTCTCTTCTGGTTCACGAAATCGTAATGACACGATTGCAAACAAACCATACCACGGGTGAGTTACGAACCCGCAGATTCGAACCCCACCCGTGGTATGGTTTCTCTTCTGGTTCAATCCATCTACTGTCGTGAGATCGAGAATCCCTTTTTTAAACGTTTCTAAAACTTATTTGCGGTTTATCTACCATTCTATCCAGTCAATCTATTTCATGAGTATTTTGTAAGTTATGATCATGGCCTCCCTTTGTCGCTAGGTTGAGTTCATAAGTTTCTCCTCTAAGTCCACTGACGTCAATTCTTTTAACAGACTCATTGTTTACCTTTGAATTGTCTGGAGTTTCTTTACATGCCTGGTCTTTCACATGCCTAGCGTCGCATACTCAAAGAAATGTTACACTTAAGTTGTGGATGACCTAAATTATTCTTTGTTTAGGTTCTGGAAAAAAATGCCTAAATTACCTAGCTCTTCATTTACCTCTGAAGTTTGGTGCAATCCATATGTCAAGAACTTTCTTCTTGTACTTTTACTGTTTTGCCTCTCCTTCCCGGCTGTATTTCTTGTCTGGACTTCTCATTTTATTGCATCGTGGGACCTTTACCCTTTTCTGTTATCTTCATTAGTTTCACATCATTCACAAATAGTGACACACGGGATCTAGTTTCCTCTGGCAAATCATTTATATATACAAAACACAACAGAAATCAATGCAATGATTCTTGCGGGACTCCACCTGTCCAATTTCCCCTCACTTTCCATCCTTTTTCTAAGAATTACCCTTTGCCTTTTATTCTCTGGTCATGCACATACCCACTTGAGAGCCTTCCCAGTTACTCCTGCCTGACCGTCTAATTCGTGTAACAGTCTCCTGTGTAGTACTGTGTCACATGCTTTCTTACAGTCTAATTAGAGGCAATTAATCCAGCTTTCTATTTCCGTTACTATAACAGAACTGTCGAAGAGTCGTAGTACAGCACCTGTCATCTGCTTGACTCTTGAGAATACTTAACTTTTGGATGCTCAAATATTTTTTTCTACTAATTTAGCCAGAATAGTAACATACATAAATAACCCGCACATAGGTTAATGAAACTTAGACGACGATTTGGTCCAACTAGGATTAGTCAAGGTATAGTGTCTCTCTATTCTTCAGAATGGTGGTCTTAGAATTTGGTCTATATATCAGTATTTCTAGTAATTTATACTTGTTTTTGCACATTTTGATAAGATTTGCAGATTTCCTTTTGTCGAGCAGTTGTCTCATAATTTGTTATATAATTTGTTATATGGGGCCCATGCTAACCTCCCTATGGTGTATAAATACGAGTTTATACCTAGTTGAATGAATCTAATTGTAGTCAGTTGGCTCAGTGGCTTACGCAGTGACCTGGAGGTTTACGACTCGCTTGCCATGGGTTCTAACCCCACCACTACCGTGGTTTGTTAGCAATCGTGTTATTACGATTTCATGAGTCTTGCTATGGGATTTCCTCTACTGCTCGCAATAACCATAACTTAAACTCTGTCTAAGACACTTCCTTTCTTTATAACCAATTTCCTCGCTCCTCCATTTTCTCGTCATCTTAGATTTTCTCTTGATTTCTTGAAGACCTCTATGAATTTTTTTTTTTTTGCTTTTTCACGTATTTCTCTGTCATCCTTCGGCAGTTCATCTCCCTCATTTCGCTTTCAGTAGTATTACCTGCTCCCTTACTGAAGCCTAAAGTTACTAGGCATCAGCTTTATCTATGATTTAGCCTTCGACTGCGTCTACTTTCTTTTTTTTTTAATCTTCTATAGTCATTCTCAAGTTTTAAGCGTGTGCGCGCGCGCACGCGTGCGCCTGGAATTAAAATAATCAAAGTCTCTGACCTGAGTTTTCTCAATATCTTTTCGATTACATTGAACAATTATATTTTCTTACATTGCTTGATATTAATTTTGCGGTAGCGAGAACCTGAGTTATTTGTTATACGGCTCTGTGATGCGCTGTCTGACCAAGTTCATTAATTATAAAGTTTATGATGTAATTCATGTACCTAATTAAAGCAACAGACACTAGTCAAAGAGCCGATTTATTTTAACTTTTTATCAGTATGTTAATAAATCATGGTAAATTTATTTTGAATAGATTTACAGCATGAAATAACAATACTTTTGTTTTTACTTTGAAAAGATTATTATATTATTATTATTAGTATGATTTGTATGTGTGTGTGTGTGTGTGTGTGTGTGTAGTCTCCAAGTTGTGGTTGCAGGGGTTGCTTCACAGCTCCTGGCCCTGTCTCTTCATTGGTCGTTACTAGGTCACTCTTCCTGCTCCATGAGCGCGCGCGCGCGTGTGTGTGTTTATGTAAGAATGTGATTTGCAGGAATCAAAAATATATAGCTTCCCAGTAAATAACAGTTTAGTGGATTGCACACAATTTAGTGGGTTGCATATCATAATTTATTGCACGAAAGTATACTATGTGGGCAATCAGTGTCGTTTGGGTACGGGAAGGAGATATTTAAGAGCCATTGTTTTAAAAATACCTTTTAAATACGAGATATTAAGAGAGTTTCTTTCGTAGTTCAACGAGGCGCTGTGCTGAGGCACTGACCCTCCAGGGGAGTGCCTCCATGTTTATCAACCTCTCTTTCTCAGTCCACTGAATTGCAGCTTCTCAGATCGAAACTGGATACCTCTCATTCCTCAGGCGTTTGTTTGATACCTGCTGATTTAGCTTTTCGATAAAAATGCAATAATGAAGACTAAGGAAATCCATTAAGATGAAAATTAAAAAAAATATTGATTAAATTGGTCCCGATACGAGCTGATTAATTGGAATTTTAGAGTAAATAAAGGTATGTTGTTATAGAAAGACTGTTTAAGATATATATGATTAGAACACTAACTTGGGGATAAGCAGATATACGAACAACATTGAAGGGCATAACGAATTTGGTCGGAGTTATAGATATGGCAACACAAACTTTTGGAGTATAGATATGGGGGACAAAAAAACCACGGTACGGGTGAGGCTCGAACTCATGGCAAGCGAGTCTTAAAACTCCAGGCCAGTGTCATGAATTAAACCCCACCGTTCCGTGGTTTGTTTGCAATCGTGTAATTACGATTTCGTGAGTCATGGGAACAAGAATTTTTGGAATATAGATATGGGAGCATCATTTTGAGAGTAAATAAAGATAAGGCATAATATATAATTTCAGTGCACTTTAGCTTCGATATTTACCCAATAAATGGTTAATAGGCATCTCTTCAGCAGGAGCCTTTCGTTAGGGCATATATTTAAAAACGTATAAGTGGCCTTTTCCTTCTTGTAAAGTATATTGTTTCTCTGTTATCCAATCTCTCTTTATTCACTAACAACGGAAAAGTCTACAAAGTTTAAGCTAACAAAATATTTTGCAAAGCCATTTTCTTCCTTTAAATCTTAAAAGTGTTGAAATTTCGAACAGCATCAGGACATTTAACTGAAGGGCTGAACCATTCTCTCTGAGCCACGCCTGGCTTCCTGTGAAGGGTTGTGTAGAGACAGTAGGCGGACCACAGACCGGTACACCTTGTTTACGAAGGGGAGGCACACGGCCGCTTGTGCCTGTGGAAATTAGTATTATGGCAAGGATCAAACGCTGCCGAATGGGAGGCAATTTAATTTGAGGAAGGAGAGGATAACTCCAATTCCATGTATTGAGAGCCTTTCACCAGAATCAAGGTACCCTACTTGAATGGGGTGTTGGTGGGTTTGTCAATGAAACTAGAGCAGTCCAGCACTCAGGCGAGGTGAGTACCTTTCTCTTTGGTGTTGCGTTGGTTGTCATGAGATATGACGGTCGTTTGTTTATGTGGGAGAGTGTGTGGGTATTGTTGTATCGTTGTGGGGGAGTGTGGTTGCATCGTTGTGGAGGTGTGTGGTTGTATCGTTGTGGAGGTGTGTGAGGTTGTATCGTTGTGGAGGTGTGTGTGGTTGTATCGTTGTGGAGGTGTGTGGGGTTGTATCGTTGTGGAGGTGTGTGGGGTTGCATCGTTGTGGAGGTGTGTGGGGTTGCATCGTTGTGGAAGTGTGTGTGGTTGCATCGTTGTGGAGGTGTGTGTGGTTGCATCGTTGTGGAGGTGTGTGTGGTTGTATCGTTGTGGAGGTGTGTGGTTGTATCGTTGTGGAGGTGTGTGTGGTTGTATCGTTATGGAGGTGTGTGGGGTTGTATCGTTGTGGAGGTGTTTGTGGTTGTATCGTTGTGGAGGGGTATGTGTGTGTGTGTGTGTGTGTGTGTGTGTGTGTGTGTGTGTTTGCTCATCGATTTGTAGTCGCCGATTTGTGTTTGCGTGGGTAGAAGACTGAGCTGCAATTCCCGCCTCCAACACTACTCTGATCAGCATCAATTATTTCTGGCCTCTTATCATATCTACCCTTGAGCCACCACTTCTCCATCCAAGTCATTCCACTGTTGTCAGTAGAGTGTAAATAAATAATTCCTTACAGACATATGGATTGTGTGTGTCTTGAACTTCCACTTGTGTCCCTTTGAGCCTGGTCCTCTTTATTCAAACACTATGCTTATTTACCTTTTCAGATTTGTATGTTTTAATATCTCTATGTTCTCCTCTCTTCCAAGGTCTTCAGGTTGAGTTCCTTCAACCTCTCATTCATCTCAGTTTTGGTTCTAGCCTAGTGGCAAACCTTTAGGCCCACTCTAGATTCTATCAAGTGTAGGTTCCATGATGGGGCCGCGTACTCAGTGGTTGTCCTAACATATATCGTAAATACGAGTCTGGAAGATTCTTGATTCAGGTTCCTGAATCCTGTTCTAAGGTTAGTTATTTTTACACATGCCGCTGACGTTACATGATTTTTATGCATGTCTGGCGATGTGTTTCGTGCTTTATTTACTCCAAGGCCCCTTTTTGCTCTTAGTTATTTGCAGTTTTTTCTGTACATGCTGTACTTTGTACCCTATTTGCCTTCACCTCCAATTTGTATTACCTTGCATTTGTTCGTGACGAGCTCCATAAGTCACTTGTTTGACCACATCTGTGGTCTGTTGAGATCTTCTTTTAGTTTATCACTGGCCTCTCCAGTTCTGATTCTTCTCACTAGTTCTACATCATCTGCAGACACACGTAAGAATCAATCTTCTCTGGTAGGTGGTTCATATATATTAACAAGTCCTAGTACTGATCCTTGCATAAGCCTACTCTTTACCTTCTCCTATTATGATGTTTTAACCCGAACTGATATTATTTGCCTATTGTCATTCAGGTACTCCCTGACCCACTGGAGGAATCTGCATTATCACCCTGCCTGTTCCTTTAGTATCTAGACTAATCTCTGGTGTAGTACTATCAAATGGTGTCGCGCAGTCCAAGAAGATGCAATCCGCCCAGTCATGTCATTTTTACTTTCTCAGTATGCTGTAAAACTTCAGCAGATTGGCATGACAGGCCTTTTCGTCTCTACATCAGTACTAGTTTTCTGTAAAGAATCTTTTTTCCCAAGTGCTCCAGTATATTTTTCCTCACTATGTTATCCAGATCTTTAGATAGTAGGTACGTTAGAAATACATGCCTGTAGCTCAGTATCTTTTGTCTGCCCCCTTTGAATATATGGGAACAACATTTGCGTTTTTACAATTTTCTGGCATTTTTTCCTTATTGGAGAAATTTAGTCCAATTACTTTTTAATACAACACTCACTTAATAGACTCAACACTTCTTTTACTCTGCTGAGGCTTTCTACTACCTCTTGATCTGGTCTGACAAGTGCTTTCTAGAAACTCTCTACTTTCTTTTGTGAAGACCTCTTGCTAAGCTATTCGTTGACTTCTGTCATTCTCCGTCAGTGTTCCCTCCTCCTCCTCCTGTATTTATTTTGTATTTATCCTGTATTTATTTTGTATTTTTACTTATGTGTCAGTGAAATAATTTTAGTTCTGTTTTAGTCTTTGATTCTGAATCAATTTTAAACTGTCTTTCAGCTTAAATTCTAATTCTTTTGCATTCGTTCCTGTCTCTCGTGTTGCTTCTCGATTTTCTGCAGTTGGGTTTGCTCTACATTTCTTCCAAAATCTCTTGCTCATTTTATTGGCCTCACTATTCTTAATTGAACGAACACACACACACATCCGGCAACCCTATTGCTCCAAACACACAACCCTCATTATTCGTCTCTGACATTACTACTGTGCGTGCATATCATAAACAAATAAATCATATCACTCTGGCTTCTCCTGAGGTCTAATCAAGGGTATAAAACAGGCGAAGACTGATTAAGACTTATCAGCGTTACGCTTGGGTAACGAGAGCCGCCTCTGTAGGCAGGGCGATGCACCCCAACCAAGGCTAATGCAAAATAATATCAATATAAGCTCTTCTTCTTGCCTATCTTGGAGATATTTGAGTGACACACACACGGCTTTGTTTGGTAAGACTAGTGTTAGATACAAAAACTTAGGAGAATAAAAATTACAATACTTTGGATGGAATAATTCCCAACCCATCAACTGGAAAGGTTAGTTAAAGCGCTCAAACTAGTTGGAAAAAATATTGGATTGATTTTTAAGAAATAAAGTAAATTTGTTTTGCCTAATTTTCAACACCACTAACATAATTTTAGTTTGATGGGTTTAATATATTTTTTTTATTCAGAAATTATATTCGAAGACTTCGTGACGACAAATAATGACTAGTTTTTGTGAGAAGAGAATTGAGAGCAAACATCGACACCTCTGGTGTCATGGTCTGTGTTGTAGTCAGAAAACTGCATTCTTTCAGATCACTCACTTTCAAAAATAATATTATCGATACACAAATAACCCGCACATAGGAGCTGGGAAGCTTATAACGACGTTTCGGTCCAACAAGACACGTAGTAGTAAGTTCCCTCTCCTTTGTGCGGGTTATCTGTGTATTTTTAAAGTTACGGTATTGTGCCTTTTTGTTCTCCAGTAATGTCGATAGCGATAAAACAGAAACGTGAAATATGTGTAGCAGGGCACAACGTGGATAACGTTTCGCCGCAGAAATGGGCTTTATCAAGAAATGTCTTGACCAAAACAACTAGCTAAAAAAAGTTTTTACATTTTTAGTTCTTCTACTCACCATTCGCCTCAGAGATAAAAGAGGAAACACAACTTAAAGTGTGATCAAACTTTCCACAATCATCCCTATCTAGTGTATAATATCGATAATTCAAAAAACTAATTTAACAATCTAACGTCCCTAAAAATACAAATTAGGCAAATAAATTTTACTATATCAATTTCAAGAAATAATTTAGGTAGAGAGAGGGAATTTGTCTTCGTTTCATTAAGGATTCAACGTTACTGATGGGGGAGCACAAAGCCACTTCTTAGTAGGGCGTCCACTAGGGTGATCTCACAGACCATTTGTCTGCATAACAGTTACAGGAATCACTAGTAGCGTAGATAAATGGTTCAGAGAACCGACAATTTTATAAATGTGCACGTGTGTCTAACTTATCTGATTCCTAAAATCTGATTCCTGGGTGACTGCAGTCTTCTGATGTAAAAGGAACCGTATTAGCTGATCTCCACTCAATTTCTAAATGTGAAATTGCGTAAGTCATCTTGACGCAGCGAGATTAATCCAACTAGCAGCATAAGTCATCTCGATGCAGCGACATCAATTCTACTGGCAGCATAAGTCGTCTCGATGCAGTGAGATCAATCCTACTAGCAGCATAAGTAGTCTCGATGCAGTGAGATCAATCCTACTAGCAGCATAAGTCGTCTCGATGCAGTGAGATCAATCCAACTAGCAGCATAAGTCGTCTCGATGCAGTGAGATCAATCCTACTAGCAGCATAAGTCGTCTCGATGCAGTGAGATTAATCCTACTAGCAGCATAAGTCGTCTCGATGCAGTGAGATCAATCCTACTGGCAGCATAAGTCGTCTCGATGCAGTGAGATCAATCCTACTGGCAGCATAAGTCGTCTCGATGCAGTGAGATCAATCCTACTGGCAGCATAAGTCGTCTCGATGCAGTGAGATCAATCCTACTAGTAGCATAAGTCATAGCCACAACCAATAGCAAATCTCGACGACACATTCATTAATCTGTTGAAAATGGATTGGAAAATATATGTTCTAGACAGTCTAGATGTAATATATCCTCACATATTAAGACTGGCCTTGAGATGTTTACCTTAAATCGACAGCCCAAGACTAAGTGAATATTTTGAGATCTTGGTGTGTGAGAACGGGTAGGGGATTAAGTGATAGGAAACATCCGCTCTTTGTGTGTGTGATGTAATAGTCGTTGACCAGTAGCTCATAGTATGTGAGAGAGGGGTCAGCGTGAGGCTCGCTCTTAGTGTGCGAGACTGAGACAAGCCCTTCCAGAATGAGGTGATCAGTCATTCAAGAGTCTATAAGGTGATCATGTGTGTGTGTGTGTGTGTGTGTGTGTGTGTGTGTGTGTGTGTGTGTGTGTGTGTGTCAAGGACCAACCATTCTAGTGTGAGGTGTGAGAGAAATTAACGCTTTACTATTGTTCGATTGAATCATAATTCATGTTCCTTATCTCCTCGACTCGTTTATCGCTCGCGTTGATGGTGGCCTCACGTCTTGCTGCAAGCCACTCAATAAATGAAACTTTCTATGTCTCGAAAAATCAACTTCAAAATCAATTTTAACATAATTTAATTCATGCATTGATATTGTGTCCTTATAATATTTTGGTTGGATATTTCCAGTAATTACACTGGCTTAGAAGCGAAGAAAATATTAATTATTAAACAAATTTTGTTGGTTTGGATGGAAACATAAAAAAGTTTTGTCTTGATTCAGTAAAAGGTTAATAATTTCTAGGGAGGTAAAAAGTAAACAAAACACAGTATAAGCCAGACAAAAATGAAAAAAGGTATACCACAAAGACGCTGTCTACTCTGGCAGGTATGTAAATGGTGATTAATAACACACCGGCAGAGCTATCAAAACACAATTTCAAGGATATGAGGACAGAAGGGCCAGGAGTGACATGATTACGACGTACAAAATACACAGAGGAACTGACAGGATGGATAGGGCGAATCAGTTCGAGAGACGTGTCTCATGTCCACGAGGGCACAGCTAGAAGTTAAATGCACAGGGGAGTCACAGGGATGTTAGGAAATACTTATGTTGCCTTAGAGTGTCTAGGAAGTGGAAGTACCTAGACAGCGAACTGGTAGAGGCGACAATGATACATACCTGTAGTAAGAAAAAAAGTAAACACAGTAGCTGCCAGAGGAGAGGCTGGGCCAGGACAAGAGAGTCGATCTCTGCAACCACACACAGCTGAGTACAAGTAGGTAAGTTCACGAGTCTGATTCCCAGGCTGAAGAAGTACAGGGAAATCATGTTTACATATGTAGCCTCTGTTCTTCTAGCAGTACCTAAGTATAAGTCGACTGCTGTGGGTAGCATCCTACGGTAAGGCACTACCTTAGGTAGGGCTGGATAACAGCTCTTTTCCTGTAAATTAAATTAAAATAAAATATGTGAACGATGAGCTCTAGACAGAGATTTAGTAGCAACAGTATATGAATTATTATTAAAACAGGGATCATACAACGGCTGGGAAAGGGGGGGAATTCGCCTTTAATTCGAGAAAGGAAAGAACAATTTCAACTCATCGAATTACGATCCCTTCACTAGCATAGAGATGCTCCTGTTGAAGGTGACAAGTGTATGAAGTTCAAGCATGGTAAAAGTGAAATGCTAAGTGATTACTTAATTCTTAGTATTAGATACTGGAGTGCCATCTCAGGAATAAACACCTTATAATTCCTAGTTTGATTCCTTCTGCAGTTCCGTTCCTTCCAGGTAGTTCCTCTGGCTCCTGTAATATCTGCAACTAACCAGCAGTTTGTAGATATATTTCTAGATGATGTTTCGGTGCGTCCTGTGCCATTATCAAACTGACTTAATACTGATCCAACACGACCCGAAACATCGTTTAAAGTTTAATCTATAAATCACGAGACAGCTGTGAATTGCTTCAGTATGGTATTGTGACTTTCATTCTGACGCTAAGATCATTACCAACAGTCATCACAAAGATTAAGCTGCCATATCCTCGGTGCTTCAGCCACAACGTCTGCAGCTACCACGTCTTCAGGTACAAAGCTAACAATCAGCGACAGTATCTTCAGAGTGGCGTGCGCAACAAGCCGTGGACAGAGTTCCTTGGCCAACACCCTCGACCGTCAGAACTGTGACAGTAATACCCTGGCAGACACACCGCCTTCATTACTCGAATGACCGCCCCTGTGAATCATAACCAGAATACTAATGATGCCGGCTGTAAGGCAAAACTTGTTCGCTCCCGGATCACAGACTAATAAAAATCGCATATTAATTAATCTTGCAACGTTGCCAACCTACCTTCCCCCCCTTCCCTCCCTCCGACCTTAACAGCAGGACAAGGTCGACAGCCCGCCTCTGTGGAGGAAATATGAATAATATCAGTACACGCACGTTTGTCGTACTTTAGAGGCCAGCAGCCTGCAGAACCCTGCAGCACCCTGCAGAAGCCGAGACTACAGCCTGACCAACTAAGAGTATGCTAAATAGGTTTGACATACATACAACATACATTTTGTTTTCAGTGAACTTGAAGACACACACACATGTTGCTAGTACACAAATATATAGTATGTTATGATGCAGGGTAATCTAATATTGACAAACAATGCAACTTTTTTCACTGGGGTTCCTGAGACAGTGTTTGTTTTAAACCATTCAAACACATTTAGATGAATTTGTCATTTTCGAATCTATTTGTGCAATAGTGAGTACCAATACACATATAAATCCTACATTGCTTTATTATAAACCATACCACGGGCGGGGATTGAACGCGTAAGGCACTGGAGTTTTACTACTCGCTCGCCACGAGTTCAATCCCCACCCATGGTATGGTGTGTTTGCAATCGTGACATTACGATTTCGTGAGTCAATTATTGTTTTTATTATAATTATTGATCATAATGTCGATAGAATTACCGGAAATATGTTAGGTAAAAGGACAAGTGCAACTAACGCGACATTTTGTGGCAACGTTTAGCTCTCTAGGAGCTTTGTCAAGAAAACCACAATATATAATAACTACGTTTCACTGTAAGACCGCAATACGGTACTACTGGGCCTAGAGCTGAGAATGTTTGAAGGACTAACACTACAATCCATTTCCTTGAAGGGTCACATGCGGCCCTTGGGCTGCATGTTGGGCACCCCTGATCTAGGGTATATTCAGAGCATATATGAAAGCCAAGAAATGAAATAACTCGGTCTCATGTACACCAATACATTATCTAGGTCCCATACAGAGCATATACGCAAATATACATTATCACGTCTCCTGCGGTAAGCAGATGAATGGTCCTCATCTGCGTAATTTACGTTCAGAAATAACAAACCTTAGTTTATGGATTTAGGGATACAATATATAGTATGAGTTTTCATTAGGACGCTTTCATCAGGGCAAAACTATTAAATCAAGATCAAGCTATGAGTGAAACATGACCAATAAAACCTTGTTCTGTAATCTGTCTTCGTACACAAACCTATCGGCATTACGCTGTACATCCAGTCCCTTAGTTTCACCTACGCTCTGTATAGACCCAGAAAGCGTATACGAAACAAATATGAAAGCCAGGCAGGTGTACATCATCTAATATGAGTAATAAGTAACTGTCGTGCTGAATAGGTAAAATTTGCGATTTTGGCTTAAATAGCAACGCCGAATAAGGCAAGAAAATAAGGGAAGCGAAAACTTGCGTATGCAATAATTTTGCAAAAATCATTATGAGCCTAACGAAAAAAAATATATTTAATTTTGTTTGTTTATTATTAAATTATTGTAAACTTATATAAAATATATTTAGTTTGATTAGGCTAAATTAAATTGCGCTTGTTATAATAAGGTTAGGTAAGTTTTCTAACATTCTTTTGGTACAAAATTATTAATTTTTACATTAACATAATATATATATATATATATATATATATATATATATATATATATATATATATATATATATATATATATATATAATATATATATATCTTTACACGTATAAGATAAATTTTTAGAAATGACAATTTTAAAAGAGTTCTTGCTAATTGACCAATTTCACCTATTCGGCACGACATAACCACGTCTCCAGTGTAAGTCATAGCACATTCGTAAGCCAGGCAGGTGTACGCCTAATGTAAGCTGTATTTATCTACGTCTCATGTGTAAGCCAGACGTATGTGCCCCACCTCTGTAATCCTGACGCAGGTCAACAGGTCAGTTAAGCACAGATTGGTCTACTTGTACAACACGTTCCAGTAAATGTCAATATTATTCACTAGCATTTATCATTCCCTTTTGAGATGAGTATTTATTAATCAGTGATCTGTGACAGGTCACACAATTTTATTTGTTTCTCCGAGATCTGTAAACATACTTGAGTATGTTTACTTTCTATTTAAGTATGTTTACTTTCCATTTAAGACATCATTATATCATGAGTGGTGCGCGTACAGATTTAAACGTTGCTTGGACTTGCACTGATACTTAAGAACAGTGGAACGGTGCAGCAGGCCTATTGGCCCATGCTAGGTAGGTACAATTCACACCTAACCACACCCACTCATGCATTCATCCGAAAATATTTAAAGCTACCCAAAGATCTCGCTTCAATAACACTGTTTTTATTCAACTCTCCTACAACTCTATTGCCAAACGTGCACCTAAAGTTTACCTATTAATTTAATATTTGCAGTTAAATATTTGTGTTCATATGTTTATATAACTAACCTAATTTAATCTCATTCAGTGTAATTTAAAATAATATATATATATATATATATATATATATATATATATATATATATATATATATATATATATATATAGGTACCACCTCTGAAACTTTATTGGGGACCCTCATCCCCAGAGAAGACAATAAACGTACCTCAGGGAAAACTCGAGGTTCTCCCGGAGCTGTTTGAATATTTTCTTCTCCTACCACCCCCTATATATATTGATGGAATGCTTTATTAACAGACAGAATACATCAATGGAAAACATGAACATTAATAAATGGTACAATATATCAAAGATTATGAATCTCCTCCAGCTCCTCCGAAGACAGACGCGAGCCAAGTATGCAGCATGCGTTTCCCTCTGGATGGCCACGCTGAGACGCTGGAACATGAACGTGGCATATATATATATATATATATATATATATATATATATATATATATATATATATATATATATATATATATATATATATTTAATTGCATGGAACGTTGAGAAACCGACGTTATATAAAGTGAAAATTAGATTAAGCATTTTGTATAATTAGTGAGTGTCAGATGAAATAGTCTAACAAACTCCATGTTCATCACCTTAAGAGGCTATTGTTTTCTTCTTCTCTCTTCTTCTTCTTCTTCTTCTTCTTCTTCTTCTCTTCTCTCTCTCTCTCTCTCTATCTCTCTCCATCCTGCTAAAGAAACATGGGTATGAGGCACCAAATGCAAACAAGCTTTTATTAGGACAATGTTTCGTTCATGGTAGAGCTCTACCCTGAACGAAACGTGTTCCCAATATAAACTTATTTTTGCATATTGTGTCTTTATACCTAAACTACTTTAGGAGATCAACTCTAAAGGTAGCTACTGAGTGAAGGCGCAAGCCAAGAGATTCGTAGTGCTCTGGTGGCCATTTCTTGAGCGGTGGCCATTTCAGCAGCGGTCCAGACGAACCTAAGAGTCGTCATAAATTTCCAAACCTAAGCGTGGGTTATCATTAGTTCCAGCCACGATTTTGTGACTTATCCTTCCAAATATTTAAGCCCGTCAAAGGGGTTAAATATTAATCCCCATTTCCCAGGCGCTCTAAGGCCATTACATAAGGCTGTAGCGCTTTCCCATGAATGCAATAATGCAATTAATCATAAAGTTTGTTAGTAACAAGGGAAACAGTAGGAAGGTTGTCAGCTTAGAAGTGCTTGCACCTCTAGCTTCCCATATTTCTCAGTGAGTTCAGCTAGAGATAGAGATAGAGAGAGAGAGAGAGAGAGAGAGAGAGAGAGAGAGAGAGAGAGAGAGAGAGAGAGAGAGAGAGAGAGAGAGAGAGAGAGAGAGAGAGAGAGAGAGAGAGAGAGAGAGAGAGAGAGAGAGAGAGAGAGAGAGAGAGAGAGAGAGAGAGAGACAGACAGACAGACAGACAGACAGACAGACAGACAGACAGACAGAGACAGAGAGAAAAGTTATTACTAGACCAGGAGGCCTGGTCATAGACCGGGCCACTGGGGCGTTGATCCTCGGAATGCCCTTCAGGTAGGTAGACAACATTTACAAATGAATGGCGTGTAGTACTTGACCGCAAGTCGCCAGGCATAGAACCTGCCGTGGGTAATATAGGCAAATGTAAGCACCTATATATTCCCACAGTATCTACAGAGTACAACAGACAATGTACAGACCAAAGTAATAATGAGTGAGAAAGCAAAGAGAGTTCGATCACTGTTACTGGCTTATAACCCATACAAGGGAGACAAGTATGTGCCCTTTGCTAACTAGAGAGAGACTGACTCCCGAGCATGAGTATAAATATAACGTTTGCTAGGCTTAAGTCAACTCCTCTTCCCGATCAGTTGACATTTAATCTTAGCAGTCGTTCACGGCACAGCTGGGGATGGACCCCCAATAATCGTATTACTGTAACTGCTGACTTCGTTGGCAGAGAGGAAATGCAAGAAGTGGTTGTGTGATTAATTGTGGTGTACTCAGAATATTTAAGATAGCTTTTGTTGCTGTATATTCCTGTATGTAAACTTCTTGGTAAGGACTTGAAAATTTTGTACACCATATTAACACGTAGGCTGTCTAAATTATGGAAAAAAAAATTTGCCCAAGATTATATATGTTTCGGACTTTGAGATGTGTATATCGTACTAGTTTTTAAAGTCAAGTTTATGGCAAAGTAAAAATTCCTCTTAGTCTAATTTTCATGTTATGAATGATTTGTCATTATGCAAACAGCCATATCTACACGATGAAGCAAAAAGGTTTTAGTATAACTGCTTAAGCAAGAGAAAATTTTGAATAGATTTCACTGGAGAAATAATAAAAAGTTTTTTTTTTAACTTACAGAGAATAAAGAGCAAAATACGCAAGTTTATGTTCTTAGTAGAGAATAAAGAGGAAAACTTTAATGTGTAAGAGTGCATTAAAGATAACAGGTTTTTTACTAAAGAAATCAGGAAGCTAGTAATTCTAGTTTTAAAGGCAATCGGCTGCTGAACGTGCTATTACTATTATAGCGTTTCACTGTTAGAACCTTGTCAAGCCATATCCTCTCAAGATCTAACAGAGCGAAACGTTGTCTCAATATAAGCTTGACCTGCGACGTGAACCTTCTCTTCAGTACTGTCAGTTTCGCGAGTTAGTACATTTCTAATCAATAGCTCTTGAGTATACGAGTAAGTTATCAACACTTCCTCTCAATGATCTCCATAATGTAAGTCTGGAGTGGTTGCTGGTACGTCTGTTAGCAAGAAACAGTAATGTTCTCTTCCCTAAAAGGCCTGGGGAAGCGCTGGCCCCGACAGTGTGTAGTTTGGGCAAAGAGTCAACAGGGAGTCTTGGACTGCGCCGCCGCTTGACACGTTGAATAAAATAGGTTCGACAGTTTTCTTGACGGATCTACGCGATGATTTGATTGTGGTAAATTCATATTTATCCCGTGAAGCAGCATTTTAGATATGAAGTACTAAACTCGTGTGGGTCAAACAGAATGGCGTAGGTTGGAGGCTGTGTTTACCGAGGGCGAGGCAGATGTGGTAACTATCTATACGCACATAACTACTCCGTGAAATAATATAAATTGTTGAATGGAAAGATTTACCGACAAAAATGGCATAAAGGACACTATACACACAGAAAAACCTATATTTACAGACAACGTTTCCATTTACTTAGAGGAAGAAGTCCTCTGTAAATACTGGTTTGCTATGTCGTTTATCCAGAGAAACTGCTAGATGAACGAAGGCGTCAGCCGGCAAACAGTAAGAAAGACACTGTAGTGAGTTATTTATTACGTCGTTTTATCAGCGGATAAAGTTATCACTGCAAAGATAGTCGCGTTCTTACCAGTGAGACTGCTGTTGTTAGCTTGTTTTTCCCCTAACGAACTTTGTGTGTCTTATCGTTAGTTGAAAACGACAAAAGATTTACACTTTTTGCCACGAATAATTTCATTCCAGACAGCTAAAAATACAAATTAAAGAAAATAAAACAAGATGGATGGGAAGTAAATATGAAACGTTACTTAATATATTTCTGTCTTCTCCGTCACCCATGAAATTATTCCCTTGCCCCTTTAACTTCCTTCTCCTTTAGCCTTTCATCACGAATATAATAAATAATTCACAGTGGAAACACTTTGAGAACTATTATTATAATTTTTAAGAAGCGCTGAACCCACAGCGGTAATGCAGCACCTGGGTAAAGGGAAGTAATCAAGTTTGAACCCTTAACCAGCATCAAGGTACTCAAGTACAAGAGAGACTGGGTCCTCGCCTTGTACTCACAGGTAGCTTTTAAAAGCTGTTGGTTACGGTACACGAAATTGATTATAGATGGTTGCACAGGTGGAAGAGTTGAGCTGTTCTAACCTCGCTTTATCCAGCTTTAAGTGCAAACCAAGATAGCAGTTCATTCTTGTTAACTCCCATTCTTATTGCCATCAACTCCAACGAGGGATGTACTGAGAGGTGTGTATCTATCAGTATATATACACTGAAGTGTGTTTATGTATAAACACCGTGTTTAGTGCATATACACCGAAGGTTGTGTACCTCTGAATGCATATACCCCGGCAGGCAGGCAGTAGGTGAGGTGGGGAGTGTGGTGTGTGTATTGTCGGATGTCAATTAGATAGCTGTTGTATGATGTGTGTGTGTGAATGTTTCTGCCACGTGACGCCTCGTGGAAAGGCTCCCCTGTGTGTGTATGTAGCTCTAATGATATACCTACATTCAGATAGATGTGAATCTCTCATGGTATACAGTATATAGATATGTTTAGCTTTCCGGGTACATATACCGAGGTTTGAAACTTTCAGGGCACATGTACAAAGAAGTGTGTAGCTTTTTAGGTATGTACATGGGGATGCGTGCCTCAGCTCATATACACCGAGAGACGTGTAGCTCAGAGTATACCCATCGTAAAGTGTGTAGTTCTCAGGCTATACTTACCGAGAGCTATATATCTCTCGGGGTATATTCACCGAAAGATAACCAGCTCTCATCATATAGACACCGAGAGGCCACGTAAATCCCAGTTTTAGAGATTCAATTATTCTTGATGCCGGTGAATTTCAACCTTGATGAGGCACTAGCAGTCGATAGGCTTTAAGCATAATGATATCTGGCTTTCTCGTAAGGGCTTCGATCCACAGACACCCCCAATTAGAAAGATGGTGATCACCTTCGGCGCCAACTTGGGTAATGTTTAAACTTAGTGCAAACTTTTAACTAAGAGTAACTTATCCCAGTGAATTTTAACTGTTGTTACCGAAAAACAGAAGCTTGAGCGAAGGAAACGCACTAGTAGCAATTCCTGGCAACTTTATTTTTATTAAATTCTGTTATCTTTTATAGGCCACTTCCAGCATAATAAAATTTAAGTTATCTGTAGTAGAGAAACTTTAGTTTCCTTGAGATTTAATCAAAGATTAATTAAAAGTGAGAGCCGTAAATCTAAGAGAGAATTAACGATCCAGGACTTTTAAGAAACAAAGACACATTCAAGTATTACGATTTAACAACAGATGAAAAATATAATCAGAGTTACTGACGCATAAACACGATTTATATAAGTATTTCAATTTGCTAAAAGGTTTTTCATATATTTTTGAGGAAGGATTGATTGGAACTCCCGAAGGACGACAAAGAAATATAGGAGGAACTGAAGTGTATATTTATGAAAGTATTCTTTAGGGGAAATATAATGGGAAACAAAAGCTAGTGAATACTACTACAACAAAGGAAGAGGTTACGAAACTCTGAAAAAAGACGTTTCAGAACAAGCTTTTATTATGACGAGTTCTTCTGTGGAGAGATATATCAAATCGTGATACTGTTGACAGCAGCCATTTGGATCCAGCTAAAGAAGCTACTAAATGAACCGGACTCGCTAAACATGAAACTCTTTCACCATAAATACTGATGAAAAGTGTAAGTGAACTGTTTCACATTGAAAATTTTACAGGTTATTAAAAATGGGGTAGTCACTACAAAGTTTGAAAGCATTCTACGTCACTGTAATCACCAGAGATATAGACAAAAAGTTCCCAAGAATTAGTTGGTGTGGATGTCTTGTATGCTCACCAAGATACTGGAGAAGATAATGGAATGAAGAATGGTGAAACACCTGGAGACAGATGGATTCCTAAACGTGGTTCAGAGAACAAAATTTCGTGTTACAAACCGGAACTCTTTGAAAGTGTAAGGACGATAAAACAGGAGAGAGAGAGAGAGAGAGAGAGAGAGAGAGAGAGAGAGAGAGAGAGAGAGAGAGAGAGAGAGAGAGATAGAGAGAGAGAGAGAGCTGGATGGGTTGCATTTTCCTGGAATGCAGGAAGGTCTTCAACATTGTATCATGTTAAAGATTTATATGTATGTTAGAGGAACTTACCGAAATAGCAGGAAATACACTACAGTTGATAAAGGAGTAACTAGTGGTGGTGAGAGAAGTGTCTGAGGACAGTGAGGAGCAGGATAACATAAGGTACAGTAGAAGGACAGGTCATATATGCGGCTGCCTCATCATGTACAAAATTAGGAGCTTAGGGGAAGAACAGAGAATCTAACTTAAGAAAAATAATGAAGGCCACAGATGAGAAGGATCTAATAATACGCATATCATTTTAAACAGTATATTTTATTTTATGCGTTTTTTCACTTAACGTTTCGGTTCTAAGTACCTCTGGAAGTTCAAGACTAATTTAAAGTAAAATTTGCTGTAATTACCTGTACTTTTATCTTATTTTATCTTTTTTTATTTGTAAAATTACAGATTGACTTTAGTTTATGCTGTCGAAATTATATTGGTGGGATTATATTTCCTTCGTAAGTGATATTTGTCTCAGGATTCAGTAGCAATTGGGGTAAGGCGTGAACCACTGTTAATAACTGTTATCACGAGATACACTTTTGTTAATGTGAGTATTAAAGTGTTACACTGCCACTTGAGGTCCATCATTTGCACAATATGATGATAATTTGACATATAATGAGCTTATAATGTGAGGGTTTTCCAATGATTCATCAAAATTAGTGGAGTTGGGGATTTTTCTGTCAGGGAAAAATGGCAAGTGATCGTGATAATGGGGTTATTTTTCACCCTCGTTAAGTTTTAGCTTATTTTAAACGAATAACCTGGAAAATACCTCTATGAATTATTCATAAATTTCCAAATTCTTCGTTATATACGATGCTATTAAATTTGTCGTATCAAATTATTTTATCAGCATCGTAAGGGAGTGAACCCGAGTTATTTAAGACCAAGACGAGTATATTTTTTTCCAAAACCATTTAAAGGGAATGTCATGATGCTAGTAAATGGTTCTCCATCAATGAAATAAGAGCCATTTGCCACCCATCCAAGTGCCGCATGATGCTTCTGGGTTTAGCGCTTCCCTGTGTCTATAATAATAATATAAGGTTTACAAGGAAGTGACCGCCAGGGAAGTATCGTGAAAGACTTTGGTATCTAAATCAACCTCGTACGTTATCAAACGATTTCACATCATATTTATTGCTCTGAAATATAAGAGCCAGGGTCATATACCTCACGGTTTTGTCCACGGTCCTATTTTATCACTAACTGCTCACTGTAATATATATATATATATATATATATATATATATATATATATATATATATATATATATATATATATATATATATTCAGGCAAAAGAATCTTATGTTTGGAGGATCCCATAAGATACATTGCATTTATTTCAGAATTTCTCATGAACATATAGGCATTTGATAGATTTATTTTCTTCTATTTTTTTCCAACAAATGAAAATTTAATGTCAGTCATTTTGTTACATTTGTTTTAAATACATATTTTGCTTGTATTTCTGTAATTATAATTTACACTATATTAGGAATAAGATTTTTTAAGTCATTTTTTTATCCGCCCGTTAACGTGTGTTTATCCTAGACAAAAATATATATTTTTCCTTCTAGACGTTTCATACACTGCAATTACATTTTTGTACTCACGTGTTTGAGGTTACAGAGGTTCAGTCCTAGCTCCTGGCTCTGCTTTTTAGCCTTGCTACTATTGGTTCACTTTCTTTCCTGTTTTTTAATCCTGCCTCTACCACTATGATGTCCAGGTCATTCTATTTTCTGACCACTTTTAAGCTGCGGCAGTACTTATTGACATCCTTACGACTCATCTTTCTAACTTTCTACTGTGCCCTCGTGTACCTGTTTCCTGCCTTTCGAATAACCTGCCCCTGCTTACTCTTTCTATTCCTAATTAGTGTTTTGTTCGTCGTTATTTTATCTTCCCTTACCCTTCTGTATTCTGTCATTAAGTTTATTTTCTTCTCTCTCCTTATAGCTGATACCCCTTCCATCTGGGACTAGTCTCATTGGAGTCCCTTGCGATTTTTTCCTTTTTTTTTTTTTTGACATGCTTCATCATGTTCAGGATCATACTGGGCCAGATATATGACGTCCATAGTGTCGCGAATGACTCTTGTGATTCCTAAAAGTTAACTTTAGACTAGCCAATCGGTCATATGCTTCATAGGTTATTCGGTTAATGTGCACCTCAGGTGATATGCTCGGTACTATGGTGACCGCAAAATCCTTCTCCTTGAGTAAGGTTTGCAGCCTATATTCCCAGAGCCTTTACTCCCTTTCTGGTCTTCCTTACCCTTCTCAAATTTCCATAACCTTTCAATAGGTCGGGCTGATTTACAATAAAATCTTGTCGGACCAATCCTATAGTTTCTCCAGGTCCATTTATAGCCATCCCTTGGCCTCTCCTACTCAGTTTCACACGCTTTACACTCTTCGTTCACATAAATCAGAAACAGTACTGGCCCCATTGCCATGCCTTTCTCCTGCCTGGACATTGTTTCTTCTCTTAGTTATTTCTCGATCCTTGGGAGCACTTTCACTGTTGCGTCTGCCTTCTCCCTCCGCTTTTGTCCCAGTATCCTGTGCAGTACTGTGTTAATTATATCTTTACACTCCAGAAATGTACACACCACCCATCACTTTCCCTCACACCTCACTTCTACTACCTTATCATAAAACTCAAGCTAGTTTATGAGACAGGATGTACCATCTTGAAACCGTGCTGGTTGTATAAAGTCATTCCTTTCCGGTGACTTCAACTCTTTTTTTTATTATCTTTTCAATTAATTTCCAAAATATGTATTCCATTGTCAATGGCCTGTAGTGCAATTCTACCTGATTTTTTTCCTTTTATTTAACACTGGGACAACGTTCTCTGTCTTCCACACCACTGGCGGTTGACTAGTGTCAAGTTACCCCTAGTTTGTGTGTGTGTGTCTACGTAACTAAGTTCATACAAGTGTAGTGTGTGTGTGTGATGGGAGACACGATAAAGGCACAAGGTTACACAAGTCAACTGGTGACTAAGAGTGAGGCAAGAGTGACCACACCAGAGCATGGATGCCTCTCTCATCCACCCATTGTCTATGAATTTTATTACCATTTTTCAGAGGGAGCAGCACTCGCTTGTCTTACTGTAATCGCTTAAACTAGTTGTCTGTGGTAAGAGTCAAGGCTATGTTTGTTTTGACGAGGTCATCTTTGCAGCCAACACAAATACCCCCAATGATTATTAAAATATATAGAATGTTTATCATACATAAAATACATAAATATATATTACATAATACATAAACGAATTTTGTAAAAAGAAAATGAAAAAAGTTATATATATATATATATACCGACATACATTTCCTCTTTGTAGTTCCTAATTCCTCCTTGGATATTCATCTCGACACTTCGGGGATTGACTTATCTTAAGTGTTACCAACATAGGTGTATCTGAGGCATTGTGGCGGCACACCAATTTGTGTTCCTTAGTCTCATCTTCAATAGGTAAAATAGTAAGTTAATGATATCAAGCTTCGCATGATAATATTATCCCTTTTATGTCTGACATTAACCCTAGACATTCATTTAAAACTTCACTAACTCAAGAGGCATTCCAAAAGTCATGAAGTTTTATAACAATATTGACCATTATCATAAGGAAAATTAATATCAGATCTTAGTAGCACCTTTCTACAAAAACTTAATTCATATTGTTCCTGGCAATGAAAAGCTTAATGTGAAAGTTGTTTTTCCTGAAGCCATGCTATAATGAGCAAGGTCATAAATAAATTCAGAAAAACTATAAAATTTTGTGAACAGCATTTCATGTAAATGTTTTGATCGGAGTTGAGTTTGTCGGACGGGAAAAAGTGTTTATCAAAATATGATTTGTATCTATAATTACAGAAACATTATTCCTTAGACTTTATCTTTTGACAAGTGTTAGGTAGAGACGAGTTATACAAGTCTCTGCTTCCTATCTTTGGGTCAGTTACCAAACATAAGATTGGAGAGGGTAAAGTGAGTGCTTGCAATACTGCATTTTATATTCACAATTATATAATCTTAAAATCATGATATCCTCCATATAGATACATGAAAGAGATATGCAAAAAATAGTCACACCCAAACTCACATTCTGTACATATTGCATATAGTTTGTTAATACCACGTTTCCGTAAATTATAAAAGCCTTAACTCTCGTCCCTCACTCATAATTGTATGTAACTGATGGTCTGGCAAATTGTTACTCAAATCTGCTATCGTGCGACGATAGATTCGTACTCGTTTAAATAAAACAAGGACCAAAGAGAACAATCATTTGTTTAGGTTCTAGACAATCACAGAATCTGCATGACAGTGTCCACCATTGAAGACACTGCAAGACTCCAAGCAGACATCAACCAAATCTTTAAATGGGCTGCAGAAAACAATATGAAGTTCAACGATGAGAAATTTCAATTACTCCGATATGGAAAACGCGAGGAAATTAAAATTTCATCGGAGTATAAAACAAATTCCAACCACACAATTGAGCGAAAAACTAATATCAAAGACCTGGGAGTGGTCATGTCAGAGGATCTCACCTTCAAGGACCATAACACTGTAGCAATCGCATCTGCTAGAAAAATGACAGGATGGATAATGAGAACCTTTAAAACCAGGGATGCCAAGCCCATGATGACACTTTTCAGGTCGCTTGTTCTATCTAGGCAGGTGAAATTGCTGAACTAGAAAATGCGCAGAGAACCTTCACAGCACGCATAACTGCGATAAGCCACCTCAGTTACTGGGAACGCTTGAAGTTCCTAAACCTGTACTCCCTAGAACGCAGGCGGGAGAGATACATTAATATATACACTTGGAAAATCCTAGAGGGATTAGTACCAAACTTGCACACGAGAGTCACTTCCTACGAAAGCAAAAGACTCGGCAGACGATGCAACATCCCCCCAATGAAAAGCAGGGGTACCACTAGCCCATTGAGAGACAACACAATAAGTGTCAGGGGCCCAAGACTGTTCAACTGCCTCCCAGCGTACATAAGAGGGATTACCAATATACCCCTGGCTGTCTTCAAGCAGGCACTGGACAGGCACCTAAAGTCAGTACCTGACCAGCCGGGATGTGGTTCGTACGTCGGACTTCGTGCGGCCAGCAGTAACAGCCTGGTTGATCAGGCTCTGATCCACCATGAGGCCTGGTCACAGACCGGGTCGCGAGGGCGTTGACCCCCGGAACTCTCTCCAGGTAAACTGTAGTTACAGTAACAATTTAAACGTACTGCCTAGCTTTTATTCAGCTCATTGGTCTTGTGGAAAGTCTGGTGGATGCAGCTGTATGTCCGGTTATTCCCAAAATATTGTGGCAGGAGCTTGCTACGTTCTTTAACAAGCTGTCTTAGGAAGTACTCGCAAGATTCAACCCATTTCAGCAACTATCTTCTCAACTGGGTTGCATTATGTTTGTCTCACACCTTCTGACCCTCTGGACAGACTCAGTGTCTGACATGTACTTTTTTGGTTAGTTAATTGTAAAGCCTCCCGCCAGCACCAGTGTCATTAAGGCTACATTTTCCATGGCGACACCAATTAAGAATATTTTTAACCCTGTAATCTGAATGAAAGTAAAGTTTCGGTATTTATATGCTGAGATATACAATCCTTGTTTCATATACACTTTTGTTCTCTGTGTATATACATATGTGGAGAGAAATATATCTTTCAGAATAAAAATATAGGCTTCAGAGATTACATATAGGAAAGTATATAGTGTAACTGGTGCAAATTGAGGCATATATATTAGTTTATCTTAAATCAAATTCCTATATTTTTTAAGTTTTAGGATTTATTTTTGATGTGATTATTGAATTTCTATTTGTATAAATGTTTACCCAGGAAAATACTTTCATTTTTACTTCTCTTTTGGAGTTACCCTAAAATGAATTTTGTTGAGTTGCTTTCCAGTACATATAAAAAAAAGAAAGAAGGGATGGAATGGGGGATGGGAACTACAGAGGGAATAAAGACTAGAAGGAAGAAGCATGAGGGAAGAAGGAAGGGACAGGAGTGGGGAGAATAGAATATAGGCTAAGGCTAGGAGGAACTGACTGACATAAGCACAAAGTCCTTGTGAACAGCTGTTAACCCCCACCCCCTTACCCCTAGCTCTCCTCTAGTACCCCCAAGACCTGAGGCGTGGCCCAGCCTCCCACACTCATTTGACCCCTCTCACCGTATAAACACTGTCTCGCTCTCTCTCTCTCTCTCCTCTCTCTCTCTCTCTCTCTCTCTCTCTCAAGGGTTCCATAGGAAATATATTCATAATTCCTGAATTTATTTTAGAAACTGAGATATTTTATTCTTCATTAGTTGAGCATTCTAAGAATATCTAAGTGAGAGGCTTGTATGTCTTTCACTTGATGTTTCTAGTGTACAAACAATGTAAGAACCTGTTCCAAACGCGTGTCATTCGAGGAATGAATGATGGTTGATGTAGCGATGTCCTTGAAAGGATAGAGCCAGAGTGAAACTGCTGATGGGTGTGCGCCATGTGGTGTAATTGCTGTCTTCTGACTGACCACAAAATTGAGCCCGGTGTGAGATCTCTCGTATAACTGGCCGCGTACATATATAATCTTTCCTCCAAAAAGGATGGTTGTTTTTGTACTTAATACAGCTTGCTGAGATCTGCAGATCTCAGCGTGTACAATATTTTTTATTTTTGGTAAATTTAAGTAATATTAAGTGTGTGTGTGTGTGTGTGTGTGTGTGTGTGTGTGTGTGTGTGTGTGTGTGTGTGTGTAATCACCTATTTGTGGTTGCAGGGGTCGAGTTATAGCTCCTGGCCCCGCCTCTTCACTGATTGCTACTAGGTCCTCTCTCTCCCTGCTCCATTTGTGTGTGTGTGTGTACACTCACCTAATTGTGGTTGCAGGGGTCGAGACTCAGCTCCTGGCTGTGTGTGTGTGTGTGTGTTAAGCATCTTTGGCTGCATTTAACTGGGCTGTGGCTTAACGTATCTTTAATAATCTATTCTTGAAACTGTGTATGAAGTTCGCCTCCATCATTTTCCTCATCTATCTTTTTTCCAATTCTCTTCCACCTTCAGACTGAAGAAATATTTCCTAACGTTCACAAAACATATATATATACCTTTGTCCTTACATTCCATCTTTGCCCCCTTGGCCCTGATCCTCTCGGCTGCAGCAGTCTGTCCTGTCTGTTCTGTCAGTCTCTTCTAGCTCATTATGAACAGTATTATGCGAGACATGATATCGATCTTCCGGAGTCGTCAGGTTCAGAGTCTTTACTCTCTTCTTATAGTTTATGCCTTTCACTTCCAGGATGAGACATGCGTCGCATAAAGTGTCCTGAAGGAATCTTGCTTTAGGTCTTCAATAATACTTTTATATTAATGGCATATTTATACAGTCTTAGAAAATGCACTTTATAAGTAAATTTAGCAACATATTTGGAGTGAGGATGACTAATAAAAAAAAAATTTAATTGATGATTGCTTACTCAAATACCCCGCACATAGGAGGAACTTGTGACGACGACGTGGTCGGACTTGGACCATTAACTAATCAAACATTGGTTAATGGTCCAAGTCGGACCGAAACGTCGTTCTAAGTTTTTTCTCCCATGTGCAGGTTAATCGTGCATTGTTCCACACACGGTTACATTCTCGACTGCTTGTTTTTACCATCTAGGTTGTATTTCGTATCCTGTCTCTTCTCTCCCTGTCCTCTTGACTCTAAAGTTGTCCACTTGTCTGACCCGTTTTCTATCCTGTCCAGACCTGCCTGGAATCTGTGTCTTCCTGTTGTTTGCAGTCATCTTATTTACGTTTAACTGGGAAAATAAAGGCCCAGATATCCAAGTGGGGATCCCCCTCTATGCAGGCCAACTAAGCGGCCACACAGGGCGCCATGTTAATTGTGGAGATAAATTTAAGAGCAGAAATTAAGTTTAATACAACTGAAAGATGAAAAAGATAAATAAATGACAAATAATAAAGATGCTGGAAAATATAGAAGACTTGTTACCGTAAAGTATTGACAGAATTTTGTTTTTCTTCCACCATATGAATGATCGACTCGATCGGCTTCAAATTTATAGAAGGAAATGTTCGTGCAACCTTTGGAATGTGCAGGTTCCCTCAGGACAGATCATTCCCATTTTTTTGTAAAAGCCTCCTCTGATACGCTTCAAACCTTCAACACGGGCATAATTTATCTCGATGAAGGATCGAGTTGGTATGGGAATGCTTAAGAACCAATTAGCCAATTTTACTTGTAAAATGGCGTATTTTTATCCCCCGTGAAATAGCTAAGATTATTATTATTATAATCAAATAGAAGCGCTAAACCACAGGGGTTATACAGCGCTGCAGGTTATTGTAGGATGCAGGGAGAGTGAGTTGTAAGAGGGAGATGGACGATTAGTAGGGTAAGGAGTGCAAGATGACGGTGGGTAGTGCAGGGGTGGAGGGTAGCAAGAATCGAGGTAGAAGGGACTGAGGGAGGTGCTAGAGGTATAATCTTCAGAGTTTGTGTAGTAAGTCAGTTTCTGTCAAAAAGTCAACAAGAGAGTCAGGATTAAAGGAGGGTCCATCTGCAAGAAGGGAAGGTACAGAAAGGGCCGCAGAGCGAAGACGTCGTTGGAGGTAAATTCTGCGTGCTCGTTGATAGAGTGGGCAGTCCAACAGGATATGTTGAACAGACACTGGAACCTGACAATGCTCACAGAGAGGGGCAGGAGCCTCTCCATGAGATACCCGTGAGTAAGACGAGTGTGGCCGATGCGAAGACGGGAGAGAGTAGTCTCCCAACCTCGACATTGGTGACAAGAAGAAGGCCAGAAAACTATAACCGGTTTAATAGAATGAAGTTTGTTATTCAGCAGATCAGACCAGCGTTGTTGCCAACGGGTGCGAAGGTGGGTAGCAATGACCGCAAAATAGTCCGTGAAAGGAACACCTCTATATGAAACTGGAAGGTCATGTACTGCTGACCGCGCAGCAGTGTCTGCCTGTTCATTGCCCTGTACGTCAACATGACCAGGGACTCAACAAAAAACAATATCTTTATGCTTGCTAAAGATACGGCGTAACCAAAGGTGGATACGAAGAACTAGGGGGTGAGGTGTATCAATTTTACGGATAGCCTGTAAAGCACTAAGGGAGTCTGAAACGACCACAAATGGTGACTCAGGCATAGATGCAATACGGATAAGTGCCACAAGAATGGCATACAATTCAGCCGTAAATATGCTAGCCGAGGGTAATAGATGCCCTCGTACAACGCTGTCCGGAAACACTGCTGCGAATCCGACGCCGTCAGATGACTTTGAACCATCGGTGTATACTGCGATGGC